>JARKHS020012674.1:52500-147500 GCA_030143305.2 Amblyomma americanum | reverse complement strand
GCAAAGCAGCAGCAGCAGCAGCAGCAGCAAAGCAGCAGCAGCAGCAAAGCAGCAGCAGCAGCAGCAGCAGCAAAGCAGCAGCACCAGCAGCAGCAGCAGCAGGAAAGCAGCAGAAGCAATTCAGCAGCAGCAGCAAAGCAGCAGCAGCAAAGCAGCAGCAAAGCAGCTGCAAAACAGCAGCAAAGCAGCAGCAAAGCAGCAGCAGTAAGAAAGCAGCAGCAGCAGCAAAGCAGAAGCAGCAGCAAAGTAGCAGCAGCAAAGCAGCAGCAGCAGCAGCAGCAAAGCAGCAGCAGCAGCAAAGAAGCAGCAGGAGGAGCAAAGCAGCAGCAGCAGCAAAGCAGCAGCAAATCAGCAGCAGCAGCAAAGCAGCAGCAGCAAAGCAGCAGCAGCAGCGAAGCAGCAGCAGGAGCAGCAGGAAAGCAGCAGCAGCAAATCAGCATCAGCAGCAAAGGAGCAGCAGCAAAGCAGCAGCAAAACAGCAGCAAAGCAGGAGGAAAGCAGCAGCAAGAAAGCAGCAGCAGCAGCAGCAGCAGCAGCAGCAGCAGCAGCAGCAGCAGCAGCAAATCAGCAGCAGCAAAGCAGCAGCAGCAGCAAAGAAGCAGCAGCAGGGGCAAAGCAGCAGCAAAGCAGCAGCAAAGCAGCAGCAGCAGCAAAGCAGCAGCAGCAGCAGCAGCAAAGCAGCAGTAGCAGCAGCAGCAGCAGTAAAGCAGCAGCAGCAAATCAGCAGCAGCAAAGCAGCAGCAAAGCAGCAGCAGCAGCAAAGAAGAAGAAGGAGAAGAAGCAGCAGCAGCAGCAGCTGCAGAAGAAGCAGCAGCAGCAGCAGCAGCAAAGAAGCAGTAGCAGGAAAGCAGCAGCAGCAGCAAAGCAGAAGCAGCAGCAAAGCAGCAGCAGCAGCAGCAAAGTAGCAGCAGCAAAGAAGCAGCAGCAGGAGCAACGCAGCAGCAGCAGCAAAGCAGCAGCAGCAGCAGCAGCACCAAAGCAGCAGCAGGAGA
Source organism: Amblyomma americanum (assembly GCA_030143305.2). NCBI lineage: Eukaryota > Metazoa > Arthropoda > Arachnida > Ixodida > Ixodidae > Amblyomma > Amblyomma americanum. The sequence goes on along the minus strand of JARKHS020012674.1, from coordinate 146,508 downwards.
AAAGCAGCAGCACAGCAGCAGCAGCAAAACAGCAGCAGCAAAGCAGTAGCAGAAGCAAAGCAGCAGCAAAGCAGCAGCACCAGCAGCAAAGTAGCAGCAGCAGCAAAGCAGCAGCAGCAGCAGGAGCAGCAGCAGCAGCAGCAAAGCAGCAGCAAAGCAGCAGCAGCAGCAGCAGCAGCAAAGCAGCAGTAGCAGCAGCAGCAGCAGTAAAGCAGCAGCAGCAAATCAGCAGCAGCAAAGCAGCAACAAAGCAGCAGCAGCAGCAGCAAAGAAGAAGAAGGAGAAGAAGAAGCAGCAGCAGCTGCAGAAGAAGCAGCAGCAGCAGGAGCAGCAAAGAAGCAGTAGCAGGAAAGCAGCAGCAGCAGCAAAGCAGAAGCAGCAGCAAAGCAGCAGCAGCAGCAAAGTAGCAGCAGCAAAGAAGCAGCAGCAGGAGCAACGCAGCAGCAGCAGCAAAGCAGCAGCAGCAGCAGCAAAGCAGCAGCAGCAGCAAAGCAGCAGCAGCAGCAGCAGCATCAGCAGCAAAGCAGTAGCACCAAAGCAGCAGCAGCAGCAGCAGCAGCAGCAGCAGCAGCAGCAAAGCAGCAGCAGCAAAGCAGCAGCAGCAAAGCAGCAGCAGCAGCAAAACAGCAGCAGCAAAGCAGTAGCAGCAGCAAAGCAGCAGCAGCAAAGTAGCAGCAGCAGCAAAGCAGCAGCAGCAGCAGGAGCAGCAGCAGCAGCAGCAAAGCAGCAGCAAAGCAGCAGCAGCAGCAAAGCAGCAGCAGCAAAGCAGCAGCAGCAAAGCAGCAGCAGCAAAGCAGCAAAAGCAATTCAGCAGCAGCAAACAAGCAGCAGCAGCAGCAGCAGCAGCAGCAAAGAAGCAGCAGTGGCAAAGCAGCAGCAGCAAAGCAGCAGCAAAGTAGCACCAGCAGCAAAGCAGAAGCAGGAGCAGCAGCAGCAAAGGTGCAAAGCAGCAGCAAATCAGCAGCAGCAAAGCAGCAGCAAAGCAGCAGCAGCAGCAGCAGCAGCAAAGAAGAAGAAGAAGAAGCAGCAGCAGCTGCAGAAGAAGCAGCAGCAGCAGCAGCAGCAAAGAAGCAGTAGCAGGAAAGCAGCAGCAGCAGCAAAGAAGAAGCAGCAGCAAAGCAGCAGCAGCAGCAGCAGCAGAAGTAGCAGCAGCAAAGAAGCAGCAGCAGCAGCAAAGCAGCAGCAAAGCAGCAGCAGCAGCAAAGCAGCAGCAGAAGCAAAGCAGCAGCAGCAGCAGCAAAGCAGCAGCAGCAGCAGCAAAGCAGCAGCAGCAGCAGGAGCAGCAGCAGCAGCGGCGGCGGCGGCGGCGGCGGCAGCAGCAGCAGCAGCAGCAGCAGCATCAAAGAAGAAGAAGAAGAAGAAGAAGAAGAAGAAGAAGCAGCAGCAGCTGCAGAAGAAGCAGCAGCAGCAGCAGCAAAGAAGCAGTAGCAGGAAAGCAGCAGCAGCAGCAAAGCAGAAGCAGCAGCAAAGCAGCAGCAGCAAATCAGCAGCAGCAGCAAAGCAGCAGCAGCAGAAAGCAGCAGAAGCAAATCAGCATCAGCAGCAAAGCAGCAGCAGCAGCAGCAGCAGCAGCAGCAGCAGCAGCAGCAGCAGCAGCAGCAGCAGCAGCAGCAGCAGCAGCAGCAGCAGCAGCAGCAGCAGCAGCAGCAGCAGCAGCAGCAGCAGCAGCAGCAGCAGCAGCAGCAGCAGCAGCAAAGCAGAAGCAAAGCAGCAGACCGCAAAGCAGCAGCAGCAAAGCAGCAGCAGCAGCAGGAGCAGCAGCAGCAGCGGCGGCGGCGGCGGCGGCAGCAGCAGCAGCAGCAGCAGCATCAAAGAAGAAGAAAGAAGAAGAAGAAGAAGAAGCAGCAGCAGCTGCAGAAGAAGCCGCAGCAGCAGCAGCAGCAAAGAAGCAGTAGCAGGAAAGCAGCAGCAGCAGCAAAGCAGAAGCAGCAGCAGCAGCAAAGCAGCAGCAGCAGCAGCAGCAGCAGGAAAGCAGCAGAAGCATTTCAGCAGCAGCAGCAAAGCAGCAGCAGCAAAGCAGCAGCAGCAAAGCAGCAGCAGCAAAGCAGCAGCAAAACAGCAGCAAAGCAGCAGCAAAGCAGCAGCAGCAAAGCAGCAGCAGTAAGAAAGCAGCAGCAGCAGCAAAGCAGAAGCAGCAGCAAAGCAGCAGCAGCAGCAAAGTAGCAGCAGCAATGCAGCAGCAGCAGCAGCAGCAAAGCAGCAGCAGCAAAGCAGCACCACCAAAGCAGCAGCAGCAGCAGCAAAGAAGCAGCAGGAGGAGCAAAGCAGCAGCAGCAGCAGCAAAGCAGCAGCAAATCAGCAGCAGCAGCAAAGCAGCAGCAGGAGCAGCAGGAGCAGCAGGAAAGCAGCAGAAGCAAATCAGCATCAGCAGCAAAGCAGCAGCAGCAGCAGCAGCAGCAGAAAAGCAGCAGCAAAGCAGCAGCAGCAGCAGCAAAGCAGCAGCAACAGCAAAGCAGCAGCAGCAAAGCAGCAGCAGCAGCAAAGCAGCAGCAGCAGCAGCAGCAAAGCAGCAGCAGCAGCAGCAGCAGCAGCAGGAAAGCAGCAGAAGCAATTCAGCAGCAGCAGCAAAGCAGCAGCAGCAAAGCAACAGCAAAGCAGCAGCAAAACAGCAGCAAAGCAGCAGCAAAGCAGCAGCAGTAAGAAAGCAGCAGCAGCAAAGCAGAAGCAGCAGCAAAGCAGCAGCAGCAGCAGCTGCAGAAGAAGCAGCAGCAGCAGCAGCAAAGAAGCAGAAGCAGGAAAGCAGCAGCAGCAAAGCAGAAGCAGCAGCAAAGCAGCAGCAGCAGCAAAGTAGCAGCAGCAAAGAAGCAGCAGGAGCAACGCAGCAGCAGCAGCAAAGCAGCAGCAGAGGCAAAGCAGCAGCAGCAAAACAGCAGCAGCAAAGCAGCAGCAGCAGCAGCAGCAAAGCAGCAGCAAAGTAGCACCAGCAGCAAAGCAGAAGCAGGAGCAGCAGCAGCAAAGGTGCAAAGCAGCAGCAAATCAGCAGCAGCAAAGCAGCAGCAAAGCAGCAGCAGCAGCAAAGAAGAAGAAGAAGAAGCAGCAGCAGCAGCAGCTGCAGAAGAAGCTGCAGCAGCAGCAGCAGCAGCAGCAGCAAAGAAGCAGTAGCAGGAAAGCAGCAGCAGCAGCAAAGCAGAAGCAGCAGCAAAGCAGCAGCAGCAGCAGCAAAGTAGCAGCAGCAAAGAAGCAGCAGCAGGAGCAACGCAGCAGCAGCAGCAGTGCAGCAGCAGCAGCAAAGCAGCAGCAGCAGCAGCAGCAGCAGCAAAGCAGCAGCAGCAGCAAAGCAGCAGCAGCAGCAAAGCAGCAGCAGCAGCAGCAGCAGCAAAGCAGCAGCAGCAGCAGCAGCAGGAAAGCAGCAGAAGCAATTCAGCAGCAGCAGCAAAGCAGCAGCAGCAAACCAGCAGCAGCAAAGCAGCAGCAGTAAGAAAGCAGCAGCAGCAGCAAAGCAGAAGCAGCAGCAAAGTAGCAGCAGCAAAGCAGCAGCAGCAGCAGCAGGAGCAGCAGGAAAGCAGCAGCAGCGAAGCAGCAGCAGGAGCAGCAGGAAAGCAGCAGCAGGGGCAAAGCAGCAGCAGCAGCAGCAGCAGCAGCAGCAGCAGCAGCAGCAGCAGCAAAGCAGCAGCAAAGCAGCAGCAGCAAAGCAGCAGCAGCAGCAAAGCAGCAGCAGCAGCAGCAAAGCAGCATTAGCAGCAGCAGCAGCAGTAAAACAGCAGCAGCAAATCAGCAGCAGCAAAGCAGCAGCAAAGCAGCAGCAGCAGCAAAGAAGAAGAAGGAGAAGAAGCAGCAGCAGCAGCAGCTGCAGAAGAAGAAGCAGCAGCAGCAGCAGCAAAGAAGCAGTAGCAGGAAAGCAGCAGCAGCAGCAAAGCAGAAGCAGCAGCAAAGCAGCAGCAGCAGCAAAGTAGCAGCAGCAAAGAAGCAGCAGCAGGAGCAGCAGGAAAGCAGCAGCAGCAAAGCAGCAGCAACAGCAAAGCAGCAGCAGCAAAGCAGCAGCAGCAGCAAAGCAGCAGCAGCAGCAGCAGCAAAGCAGCAGCAGCAGCAGCAGCAGCAAAGCAGCAGTAACAGCAGCAGCAGCAGCAGCAGAAAAGCAGCAGAAGCAATTCAGCAGCAGCAGCAAAGCAGCAGCAGCAAAGCAGCAGCAAAGCAGCAGCAAAACAGCAGCAAAGCAGCAGCAGTAAGAAAGCAGCAGCAGCAGCAAAGCAGAAGCAGCAGCAAAGCAGCAGCAGCAGCAAAGTAGCAGCAGCCAAGCAGCAGCAGCAGCAGCAAAGCAGCAGCAGCAAAGCAGCGCCACCAAAGCAGCAGCAGCAGCAGCAAAGAAGCAGCAGCAGCAGCAGCAGCAACAGCAAAGCAGCAGCAGCAGCAACAGCAAAGCAGCAGCAGCAGCAGCAGCAGCAAAGCAGCACCACCAAAGCAGCAGCAGCAGCAAAGAAGCAGCAGGAGGAGCAAAGCAGCAGCAGCAGCAAAGCAGCAGCAAATCAGCAGCAGCAGCAGCAAAGCAGCAGCAGCAAAGCAGCAGCAGCAAAGCAGCAGCAGCAGCGAAGCAGCAGCAGGAGCAGCAGGAAAGCAGCAGCAGCAAATCAGCATCAGCAGCAAAGCAGCAGCAGCAAAGCAGCAGCAAAACAGCAGCAAAGCAGGAGGAAAGCAACAGCAAGAAAGCAGCAGCAGCAGCAGCAGCAGCAAAGCAGCAGCAGCAGCAAAGCAGGAACAGCAAAGCAGCAGCAGCAGCAGCAGCAAATCAGCAGCAGCAAAGCAGCAGCAGCAGCAAAGAAGAAGAAGGAGAAGAAGCAGCAGCAGCAGCAGCTGCAGAAGAAGCAGCAGCAGCAGCAAAGAAGCAGTAGCAGGAAAGCAGCAGCAGCAAAGCAGAAGCAGCAGCAAAGCAGCAGCAGCAGCAAAGTAGCAGCAGCAAAGAAGCAGCAGCAGGAGCAACGCAGCAGCAGCAGCAAAGCAGCAGCAGCCAAAGCAGCAAAGCAGCAGCACCAAAGCAGCAGCAGGAGAAAAGCAGCAGCAGCAGCAGCAGCAGCAGCAGCAAAGCAGCAGCAGCAGCAGCAAAGCAGCAGCAGCAGCAAAACAGCAGCAGCAAAGCAGTAGCAGAAGCAAAGCAGCAGCAAAGCAGCAGCAGCAGCAGCAAAGCAGCAGCAGCAGCAGGAGCAGCAGCAGCAGCAGCAAAGCAGCAGCAAAGCAGCAGCAAGCAGCAGCAGCAGCAAAGCAGCAGTAGCAGCAGCAGCAGCAGTAAAGCAGCAGCAGCAAATCAGCAGCAGCAAAGCAGCAGCAGCAGCAGCAAAGAAGAAGAAGGAGAAGAAGAAGCAGCAGCAGCTGCAGAAGAAGCAGCAGCAGCAGCAGCAGCAGCAAAGAAGCAGTAGCAGGAAAGCAGCAGCAGCAGCAAAGCAGAAGCAGCAGCAAAGCAGCAGCAGCAGCAAAGTAGCAGCAGGAAAGCAGCAGCAGCAGCAAAGCAGCAGCAGCAGCAGCATCAGCAGCAAAGCTGCAGCAGCATCAGCAGGAGCAAAGCAGCAGCAGCAGCAGCAGCAAAGCAGTAGCAGCAGCAGCAGCAGCAGCAAAGCAGCAGCAGCAAAGCAGCAGCAGCAAAACAGCAGCAGCAAAGCAGTAGCAGCAGCAAAGCAGCAGCAAAGCAGCAGCAGCAAAGTAGCAGCAGCAGCAAAGCAGCAGCAGCAGCAGGAGCAGCAGCAGCAGCAGCAAAGCAGCAGCAAAGCAGCAGCAGCAGCAAAGCAGCAGCAGCAAAGCAGCAAAAGCAATTCAGCAGCAGCAAAGAAGCAGCAGCAGCAGCAGCAAAGAAGCAGCAGTGGCAAAGCAGCAGCAGCAAAGCAGCAGCAAAGTAGCACCAGCAGCAAAGCAGAAGCAGGAGCAGCAGCAGCAAAGGTGCAAAGCAGCAGCAAATCAGCAGCAGCAAAGCAGCAGCAAAGCAGCAGCAGCAGCAGCAAAGAAGAAGAAGAAGAAGCAGCAGCAGCAGCTGCAGAAGAAGCAGCAGCAGCAGCAGCAGCAGCAAAGAAGCAGTAGCGGGAAAGCAGCAGCAGCAGCAAAGAAGAAGCAGCAGCAAAGCAGCAGCAGCAGCAAAGTAGCAGCAGCAAAGAAGCAGCAGCAGGAGCAACGCAGCAGCAGCAGCAAAGCAGCAGCAGCAGCAAAGCAGCAGCAGAAGCAAAGCAGCAGCAGCAGCAGCAGCAAAGCAGCAGCAGCAAAGCAGCAGCAGCAGCAGGAGCAGCAGCAGCAGCGGCGGCGGCGGCAGCAGCAGCAGCAGCAGCAGCAGCAGCATCAAAGAAGAAGAAGAAGAAGAAGCAGCAGCAGCAGCAGCTGCAGAAGAAGCAGCAGCAGCGGCAGCAAAGAAGCAGTAGCAGGAAAGCAGCAGCAGCAGCAAAGCAGAAGCAGCAGCAAAGCAGCAGCAGCAGCAGCAGCAAAGTAGCAGCAGCAAAGAAGCAGCAGCAATAGCAACGCAGCAGCAGCAAAGCAGCAGCAGCAGCAGCAGCAAAGCAGCAGCAGCAGCAGCAGCAGCAGCAGCAGCAGCAGGAAAGCAGCAGAAGCATTTCAGCAGCAGCAGCAAAGCAGCAGCAGCAAAGCAGCAGCAGCAAAGCAGCAGCAGCAAAGCAGCAGCAAAGCAGCAGCAAAACAGCAGCAAAGCAGCAGCAAAGCAGCAGCAGCAAAGCAGCAGCAGTAAGAAAGCAGCAGCAGCAGCAGCAAAGCAGAAGCAGCAGCAAAGCAGCAGCAGCAGCAAAGTAGCAGCAGCAATGCAGCAGCAGCAGCAGCAGCAAAGCAGCAGCAGCAGCAAAGCAGCACCACCAAAGCAGCAGCAGCAGCAGCAGCAGCAGCAGCAGAAGCAGCAGGAGGAGCAAAGCAGCAGCAGCAGCAAAGCAGCAGCAAATCAGCAGCAGCAGCAAAGCAGCAGCAGGAGCAGCAGGAAAGCAGCAGAAGCAAATCAGCATCAGCAGCAAAGCAGCAGCAGCAGCAGCAGCAGCAAAGCAGCAGCAAAGCAGCAGCAGCAGCAGCAGCAAAGCAGCAGCAACAGCAAAGCAGCAGCAGCAAAGCAGCAGCAGCAGCAAAGCAGCAGCAGCAGCAGCAGCAGGAAAGCAGCAGAAGCAATTCAGCAGCAGCAGCAAAGCAGCAGCAGCAAAGCAACAGCAAAGCAGCAGCAAAACAGCAGCAAAGCAGCAGCAAAGCAGCAGCAGTAAGAAAGCAGCAGCAGCAAAGCAGAAGCAGCAGCAAAGCAGCAGCAGCAGCAGCTGCAGAAGAAGCAGCAGCAGCAGCAGCAGCAGCAGCAAAGAAGCAGTAGCAGGAAAGCAGCAGCAGCAAAGCAGAAGCAGCAGCAAAGCAGCAGCAGCATCAAAGTAGCAGCAGCAAAGAAGCAGCAGGAGCAACGCAGCAGCAGCAGCAAAGCAGCAGCAGAGGCAAAGCAGCAGCAGCAAAACAGCAGCAGCAAAGCAGCAGCAGCAGCAAAGCAGCAGCAAAGTAGCACCAGCAGCAAAGCAGAAGCAGGAGCAGCAGCAGCAAAGGTGCAAAGCAGCAGCAAATCAGCAGCAGCAAAGCAGCAGCAAAGCAGCAGCAGCAGCAAAGAAGAAGAAGAAGAAGCAGCAGCAGCAGCAGCTGCAGAAGAAGCTGCAGCAGCAGCAGCAGCAGCAGCAAAGAAGCAGTAGCAGGAAAGCAGCAGCAGCAGCAGCAAAGCAGAAGCAGCAGCAAAGCAGCAGCAGCAGCAGCAAAGTAGCAGCAGCAAAGAAGCAGCAGCAGGAGCAACGCAGCAGCAGCAGCAGTGCAGCAGCAGCAGCAAAGCAGCAGCAGCAGCAGCAGCAGCAAAGCAGCAGCAGCAGCAAAGCAGCAGCAGCAGCAGCAGCAGCAAAGCAGCAGCACCAGCAGCAGCAGCAGCAGGAAAGCAGCAGAAGCAATTCAGCAGCAGCAGCAAAGCAGCAGCAGCAAAGCAGCAGCAAAGCAGCTGCAAAACAGCAGCAAAGCAGCAGCAAAGCAGCAGCAGTAAGAAAGCAGCAGCAGCAGCAAAGCAGAAGCAGCAGCAAAGTAGCAGCAGCAAAGCAGCAGCAGCAGCAGCAGCAAAGCAGCAGCAGCAGCAAAGAAGCAGCAGGAGGAGCAAAGCAGCAGCAGCAGCAAAGCAGCAGCAAATCAGCAGCAGCAGCAGAAGCAGCAGCAGCAAAGCAGCAGCAGCAGCGAAGCAGCAGCAGGAGCAGCAGGAAAGCAGCAGCAGCAAATCAGCATCAGCAGCAAAGGAGCAGCAGCAAAGCAGCAGCAAAACAGCAGCAAAGCAGGAGGAAAGCAGCAGCAAGAAAGCAGCAGCAGCAGCAGCAGCAGCAGCAGCAGCAGCAGCAGCAGCAGCAGCAGCAGCAGCAGCAGCAGCAGCAGCAAATCAGCAGCAGCAAAGCAGCAGCAGCAGCAAAGAAGCAGCAGCAGGGGCAAAGCAGCAGCAAAGCAGCAGCAAAGCAGCAGCAGCAGCAAAGCAGCAGCAGCAGCAGCAGCAAAGCAGCAGTAGCAGCAGCAGCAGCAGTAAAGCAGCAGCAGCAAATCAGCAGCAGCAAAGCAGCAGCAAAGCAGCAGCAGCAGCAAAGAAGAAGAAGGAGAAGAAGCAGCAGCAGCAGCAGCTGCAGAAGAAGCAGCAGCAGCAGCAGCAGCAAAGAAGCAGTAGCAGGAAAGCAGCAGCAGCAGCAAAGCAGAAGCAGCAGCAAAGCAGCAGCAGCAGCAGCAAAGTAGCAGCAGCAAAGAAGCAGCAGCAGGAGCAACGCAGCAGCAGCAGCAAAGCAGCAGCAGCAGCAGCAGCACCAAAGCAGCAGCAGGAGAAAAGCAGCAGCACAGCAGCAGCAGCAAAACAGCAGCAGCAAAGCAGTAGCAGAAGCAAAGCAGCAGCAAAGCAGCAGCACCAGCAGCAAAGTAGCAGCAGCAGCAAAGCAGCAGCAGCAGCAGGAGCAGCAGCAGCAGCAGCAAAGCAGCAGCAAAGCAGCAGCAGCAGCAGCAGCAGCAAAGCAGCAGTAGCAGCAGCAGCAGCAGTAAAGCAGCAGCAGCAAATCAGCAGCAGCAAAGCAGCAACAAAGCAGCAGCAGCAGCAGCAAAGAAGAAGAAGGAGAAGAAGAAGCAGCAGCAGCTGCAGAAGAAGCAGCAGCAGCAGGAGCAGCAAAGAAGCAGTAGCAGGAAAGCAGCAGCAGCAGCAAAGCAGAAGCAGCAGCAAAGCAGCAGCAGCAGCAAAGTAGCAGCAGCAAAGAAGCAGCAGCAGGAGCAACGCAGCAGCAGCAGCAAAGCAGCAGCAGCAGCAGCAAAGCAGCAGCAGCAGCAAAGCAGCAGCAGCAGCAGCATCAGCAGCAAAGCAGTAGCACCAAAGCAGCAGCAGCAGCAGCAGCAGCAGCAAAGCAGCAGCAGCAAAGCAGCAGCAGCAAAGCAGCAGCAGCAGCAAAACAGCAGCAGCAAAGCAGTAGCAGCAGCAAAGCAGCAGCAGCAAAGTAGCAGCAGCAGCAAAGCAGCAGCAGCAGCAGGAGCAGCAGCAGCAGCAGCAAAGCAGCAGCAAAGCAGCAGCAGCAGCAAAGCAGCAGCAGCAAAGCAGCAGCAGCAGCAAAGCAGCAGCAGCAAAGCAGCAAAAGCAATTCAGCAGCAGCAAACAAGCAGCAGCAGCAGCAGCAGCAGCAGCAAAGAAGCAGCAGTGGCAAAGCAGCAGCAGCAAAGCAGCAGCAAAGTAGCACCAGCAGCAAAGCAGAAGCAGGAGCAGCAGCAGCAAAGGTGCAAAGCAGCAGCAAATCAGCAGCAGCAAAGCAGCAGCAAAGCAGCAGCAGCAGCAGCAGCAGCAAAGAAGAAGAAGAAGAAGCAGCAGCAGCTGCAGAAGAAGCAGCAGCAGCAGCAGCAGCAAAGAAGCAGTAGCAGGAAAGCAGCAGCAGCAGCAAAGAAGAAGCAGCAGCAAAGCAGCAGCAGCAGCAGCAGCAAAGTAGCAGCAGCAAAGAAGCAGCAGCAGCAGCAAAGCAGCAGCAAAGCAGCAGCAGCAGCAAAGCAGCAGCAGAAGCAAAGCAGCAGCAGCAGCAGCAAAGCAGCAGCAGCAGCAGCAAAGCAGCAGCAGCAGCAGGAGCAGCAGCAGCAGCGGCGGCGGCGGCGGCGGCGGCAGCAGCAGCAGCAGCAGCAGCAGCATCAAAGAAGAAGAAGAAGAAGAAGAAGAAGAAGAAGCAGCAGCAGCTGCAGAAGAAGCAGCAGCAGCAGCAGCAAAGAAGCAGTAGCAGGAAAGCAGCAGCAGCAGCAAAGCAGAAGCAGCAGCAAAGCAGCAGCAGCAAATCAGCAGCAGCAGCAAAGCAGCAGCAGGAGCAGCAGGAAAGCAGCAGAAGCAAATCAGCATCAGCAGCAAAGCAGCAGCAGCAGCAGCAGCAGCAGCAGCAGCAGCAGCAGCAGCAGCAGCAGCAGCAGCAGCAGCAGCAGCAGCAGCAGCAAGCAGCAGCAGCAGCAGCAGCAGCAGCAGCAGCAGCAGCAGCAGCAGCAGCAGCAGCAGCAAAGCAGCAGCAAAGCAGCAGCAACAGCAAAGCAGCAGCAGCAAAGCAGCAGCAGCAGCAGGAGCAGCAGCAGCAGCGGCGGCGGCGGCGGCGGCGGCAGCAGCAGCAGCAGCAGCAGCATCAAAGAAGAAGAAGAAGAAGAAGAAGAAGCAGCAGCAGCTGCAGAAGAAGCAGCAGCAGCAGCAGCAGCAAAGAAGCAGTAGCAGGAAAGCAGCAGCAGCAGCAAAGCAGAAGCAGCAGCAAAGCAGCAGCAGCAGCAGCAGCAGCAGAAGTAGCAGCAGCAAAGAAGCAGCAGCAATAGCAACGCAGCAGCAGCAAAGCAGCAGCAGCAGCAGCAGCAGCAAAGCAGCAGCAGCAGCAGCAGGAAAGCAGCAGAAGCATTTCAGCAGCAGCAGCAAAGCAGCAGCAGCAAAGCAGCAGCAGCAAAGCAGCAGCAGCAAAGCAGCAGCAAAGCAGCAGCAGCAAAGCAGCAGCAGTAAGAAAGCAGCAGCAGCAGCAAAGCAGAAGCAGCAGCAAAGCAGCAGCAGCAGCAAAGTAGCAGCAGCAATGCAGCAGCAGCAGCAGCAGCAAAGCAGCAGCAGCAAAGCAGCACCACCAAAGCAGCAGCAGCAGCAGCAAAGAAGCAGCAGGAGGAGCAAAGCAGCAGCAGCAGCAAAGCAGCAGCAAATCAGCAGCAGCAGCAAAGCAGCAGCAGGAGCAGCAGGAAAGCAGCAGAAGCAAATCAGCATCAGCAGCAAAGCAGCAGCAGCAGCAGCAGCAGAAAAGCAGCAGCAAAGCAGCAGCAGCAGCAGCAAAGCAGCAGCAACAGCAAAGCAGCAGCAGCAAAGCAGCAGCAGCAGCAAAGCAGCAGCAGCAGCAGCAGCAAAGCAGCAGCAGCAGCAGCAGCAGCAGCAGCAGCAGGAAAGCAGCAGAAGCAATTCAGCAGCAGCAGCAAAGCAGCAGCAGCAAAGCAACAGCAAAGCAGCAGCAAAACAGCAGCAAAGCAGCAGCAAAGCAGCAGCAGTAAGAAAGCAGCAGCAGCAAAGCAGAAGCAGCAGCAAAGCAGCAGCAGCAGCAGCTGCAGAAGAAGCAGCAGCAGCAGCAGCAAAGAAGCAGAAGCAGGAAAGCAGCAGCAGCAAAGCAGAAGCAGCAGCAAAGCAGCAGCAGCAGCAAAGTAGCAGCAGCAAAGAAGCAGCAGGAGCAACGCAGCAGCAGCAGCAAAGCAGCAGCAGAGGCAAAGCAGCAGCAGCAAAACAGCAGCAGCAAAGCAGCAGCAGCAGCAGCAGCAAAGCAGCAGCAAAGTAGCACCAGCAGCAAAGCAGAAGCAGGAGCAGCAGCAGCAAAGGTGCAAAGCAGCAGCAAATCAGCAGCAGCAAAGCAGCAGCAAAGCAGCAGCAGCAGCAAAGAAGAAGAAGAAGAAGCAGCAGCAGCAGCAGCTGCAGAAGAAGCTGCAGCAGCAGCAGCAGCAGCAGCAGCAAAGAAGCAGTAGCAGGAAAGCAGCAGCAGCAGCAAAGCAGAAGCAGCAGCAAAGCAGCAGCAGCAGCAGCAAAGTAGCAGCAGCAAAGAAGCAGCAGCAGGAGCAACGCAGCAGCAGCAGCAGTGCAGCAGCAGCAGCAAAGCAGCAGCAGCAGCAGCAGCAGCAGCAAGCAGCAGCAGCAGCAAAGCAGCAGCAGCAGCAAAGCAGCAGCAGCAGCAGCAGCAGAAGCAGCAGCAGCAGCAGCAGCAGGAAAGCAGCAGAAGCAATTCAGCAGCAGCAGCAAAGCAGCAGCAGCAAACCAGCAGCAGCAAAGCAGCAGCAGTAAGAAAGCAGCAGCAGCAGCAAAGCAGAAGCAGCAGCAAAGTAGCAGCAGCAAAGCAGCAGCAGCAGCAGCAAAGCAGCAGCAAATCAGCAGCAGCAGCAAAGCAGCAGCAGGAGCAGCAGGAAAGCAGCAGAAGCAAATCAGCATCAGCAGCAGCAGCAGCAGCAAAGCAGCAGCAAAGCAGCAGCAGCAGCAAAGCAGCAGCAACAGCAAAGCAGCAGCACAGCAACAGCAAAGCAGCAGCAGCAAAGCAGCAGCAGCAGCAAAGCAGCAGCAGCAGCAGCAGCAGCAGCAGGAAAGCAGCAGAAGCAATTCAGCAGCAGCAGCAAAGCAGCAGCAGCAAAGCAACAGCAAAGCAGCAGCAAAACAGCAGCAAAGCAGCAGCAAAGCAGCAGCAGTAAGAAAGCAGCAGCAGCAAAGCAGAAGCAGCAGCAAAGCAGCAGCAGCAGCAGCTGCAGAAGAAGCAGCAGCAGCAGCAGCAGCAAAGAAGCAGTAGCAGGAAAGCAGCAGCAGCAAAGCAGAAGCAGCAGCAAAGCAGCAGCAGCATCAAAGTAGCAGCAGCAAAGAAGCAACAGGAGCAACGCAGCAGCAGCAGCAAAGCAGCAGCAGAGGCAAAGCAGCAGCAGCAAAACAGCAGCAGCAAAGCAGCAGCAGCAGCAGCAGCAAAGTAGCACCAGCAGCAAAGCAGAAGCAGGAGCAGCAGCAGCAAAGGTGCAAAGCAGCAGCAAATCAGCAGCAGCAAAGCAGCAGCAAAGCAGCAGCAGCAGCAAAGAAGAAGAAGAAGAAGCAGCAGCAGCAGCAGCTGCAGAAGAAGCTGCAGCAGCAGCAGCAGCAGCAAAGAAGCAGTAGCAGGAAAGCAGCAGCAGAAGCAAAGCAGAAGCAGCAGCAAAGCAGCAGCAGCAGCAGCAAAGTAGCAGCAGCAAAGAAGCAGCAGCAGGAGCAACGCAGCAGCAGCAGCAGTGCAGCAGCAGCAGCAAAGCAGCAGCAGCAGCAGCAGCAGCAAAGCAGCAGCAGCAGCAAAGCAGCAGCAGCAGCAAAGCAGCAGCAGCAGCAGCAGCAGGAAAGCAGCAGAAGCAATTCAGCAGCAGCAGCAAAGCAGCAGCAAAGCAGCTGCAAAACAGCAGCAAAGCAGCAGCAAAGTAGCAGCAGCAAAGCAGCAGCAGCAGCAGCAGCAAAGCAGCAGCAGCAGCAAAGAAGCAGCAGGAGGAGCAAAGCAGCAGCAGCAGCAAAGCAGCAGCAAATCAGCAGCAGCAGCAGCAAAGCAGCAGCAGCAAAGCAGCAGCAGCAGCAAAGCAGCAGCAGCAGCGAAGCAGCAGCAGGAGCAGCAGGAAAGCAGCAGCAGCAAATCAGCATCAGCAGCAAAGGAGCAGCAGCAAAGCAGCAGCAAAACAGCAGCAAAGCAGGAGGAAAGCAGCAGCAAGAAAGCAGCAGCAGCAGCAGCAGCAGCAGCAGCAGCAGCAGCAGCAGCAGCAAGCAGCAGCAGCAAAGCAGCAGCAGCAAAGCAGCAGCAGCAAAGCAGCAGCAGGGGCAAAGCAGCAGCAAAGCAGCAGCAAAGCAGCAGCAGCAGCAGCAGCAGCAGCAAGCAGCAGCAGCAGCAGCAAAGCAGCAGTAGCAGCAGCAGCAAATCAGCAGCAGCAAAGCAGCAGCAAAGCAGCAGCAGCAGCAAAGAAGAAGAAGGAGAAGAAGCAGCAGCAGCAGCTGCAGAAGAAGCAGCAGCAGCAGCAGCAGCAGCAGCAGCAAGAAGCAGTAGCAGGAAAGCAGCAGCAGCAGCAAAGCAGAAGCAGCAGCAAAGCAGCAGCAGCAGCAAAGTAGCAGCAGCAAAGAAGCAGCAGCAGGAGCAACGCAGCAGCAGCAGCAAAGCAGCAGCAGCAGCAGCAGCACCAAAGCAGCAGCAGGAGAAAAGCAGCAGCACAGCAGCAGCAGCAAAACAGCAGCAGCAAAGCAGTAGCAGAAGCAAAGCAGCAGCAAAGCAGCAGCACCAGCAGCAAAGTAGCAGCAGCAGCAAAGCAGCAGCAGCAGCAGGAGCAGCAGCAGCAGCAGCAAAGCAGCAGCAAAGCAGCAGCAGCAGCAAAGCAGCAGCAGCAGCAAATCAGCAGCAAGCAGCAGCAGCAGCAGCAAAGCAGCAGTAGCAGCAGCAGCAGCAGTAAAGCAGCAGCAGCAAATCAGCAGCAGCAAAGCAGCAGCAAAGCAGCAGCAGCAGCAAAGAAGAAGAAGAAGGAGAAGAAGAAGCAGCAGCAGCTGCAGAAGAAGCAGCAGCAGCAGGAGCAGCAAAGAAGCAGTAGCAGGAAAGCAGCAGCAGCAGCAAAGCAGAAGCAGCAGCAAAGCAGCAGCAGCAGCAAAGTAGCAGCAGCAAAGAAGCAGCAGCAGGAGCAACGCAGCAGCAGCAGCAAAGCAGCAGCAGCAGCAAAGCAGCAGCAGCAGCAAAGCAGCAGCAGCAGCAAAGCAGCAGCAGCAGCAGCATCAGCAGCAAAGCAGTAGCACCAAAGCAGCAGCAGCAGCAGCAGCAGCAAAGCAGCAGCAGCAAAGCAGCAGCAGCAGCAAAACAGCAGCAGCAAAGCAGTAGCAGCAGCAAAGCAGCAGCAGCAAAGTAGCAGCAGCAGCAAAGCAGCAGCAGCAGCAGGAGCAGCAGCAGCAGCAGCAAAGCAGCAGCGAAGCAGCAGCAGCAGCAAAGCAGCAGCAGCAAAGCAGCAAAAGCAATTCAGCAGCAGCAAACAAGCAGCAGCAGCAGCAGCAGCAGCAGCAGCAGCAGCAGCAGCAGCAGCAGCAGCAGCAGCAGCAGCAGCAGCAGCAGCAGCAGCAGCAGCAGCAGCAGCAGCAGCAGCAAAGAAGCAGCAGTGGCAAAGCAGCAGCAGAAAAGCAGCAGCAAAGTAGCACCAGCAGCAAAGCAGAAGCAGGAGCAGCAGCAGCAAAGGTGCAAAGCAGCAGCAAATCAGCAGCAGCAAAGCAGCAGCAAAGCAGCAGCAGCAGCAGCAAAGAAGAAGAAGAAGAAGCAGCAGCAGCAGCTGCAGAAGAAGCAGCAGCAGCAGCAGCAGCAAAGAAGCAGTAGCAGGAAAGCAGCAGCAGCAGCAAAGAAGAAGCAGCAGCAAAGCAGCAGCAGCAGCAGCAGCAAAGTAGCAGCAGCAAAGAAGCAGCAGCAGGAGCAACGCAGCAGCAGCAGCAGCAAAGCAGCAGCAGCAGCAAAGCAGCAGCAGAAGCAAAGCAGCAGCAGCAGCAGCAGCAAAGCAGCAGCAGCAGAAGGAGCAGCAGCAGCAGCGGCGGCGGCGGCGGCGGCGGCAGCAGCAGCAGCAGCAGCAGCATCAAAGAAGAATAAGAAGAAGAAGAAGAAGCAGCAGCAGCAGCTGCAGAAGAAGCAGCAGCAGCAGCAGCAAAGAAGCAGTAGCAGGAAAGCAGCAGCAGCAGCAAAGCAGAAGCAGCAGCAAAGCAGCAGCAGCAAATCAGCAGCAGCAGCAAAGCAGCAGCAGGAGCAGCAGGAAAGCAGCAGAAGCAAATCAGCATCAGCAGCAAAGCAGCAGCAGCAGCAGCAGCAGCAGCAGCAAAGCAGCAGCAAAGCAGCAGCAGCAGCAGCAAAGCAGCAGCAACAGCAAAGCAGCAGCAGCAAAGCAGCAGCAGCAGGAGCAGCAGCAGCAGCGGCGGCGGCGGCGGCGGCAGCAGCAGCAGCAGCAGCAGCAGCATCAAAGAAGAAGAAGAAGAAGAAGCAGCAGCAGCAGCTGCAGAAGAAGCAGCAGCAGCAGCAGCAAAGAAGCAGTAGCAGGAAAGCAGCAGCAGCAGCAAAGCAGAAGCAGCAGCAAAGCAGCAGCAGCAGCAGCAGCAAAGTAGCAGCAGCAAAGAAGCAGCAGCAATAGCAACGCAGCAGCAGCAAAGCAGCAGCAGCAGCAGCAGCAAAGCAGCAGCAGCAGCAGCAGCAGCAGCAGCAGGAAAGCAGCAGAAGCATTTCAGCAGCAGCAGCAAAGCAGCAGCAGCAAAGCAGCAGCAGCAAAGCAGCAGCAGCAAAGCAGCAGCAAAGCAGCAGCAAAACAGCAGCAAAGCAGCAGCAAAGCAGCAGCAGCAAAGCAGCAGCAGTAAGAAAGCAGCAGCAGCAGCAAAGCAGAAGCAGCAGCAAAGCAGCAGCAGCAGCAAAGTAGCAGCAGCAATGCAGCAGCAGCAGCAGCAGCAAAGCAGCAGCAGCAAAGCAGCAGCAGCAAAGCAGCACCACCAAAGCAGCAGCAGCAGCAGCAAAGAAGCAGCAGGAGGAGCAAAGCAGCAGCAGCAGCAAAGCAGCAGCAAATCAGCAGCAGCAGCAAAGCAGCAGCAGGAGCAGCAGGAAAGCAGCAGAAGCAAATCAGCATCAGCAGCAAAGCAGCAGCAGCAGCAGCAGCAAAGCAGCAGCAAAGCAGCAGCAGCAGCAGCAAAGCAGCAGCAACAGCAAAGCAGCAGCAGCAAAGCAGCAGCAGCAGCAAAGCAGCAGCAGCAGCAGCAGCAGCAGCAAAGCAGCAGCAGCAGCAGCAGCAGCAGCAGCAGCAGCAGCAGCAGCAGCAGGAAAGCAGCAGAAGCAATTCAGCAGCAGCAGCAAAGCAGCAGCAGCAAAGCAACAGCAAAGCAGCAGCAAAACAGCAGCAAAGCAGCAGCAAAGCAGCAGCAGTAAGAAAGCAGCAGCAGCAAAGCAGAAGCAGCAGCAAAGCAGCAGCAGCAGCAGCTGCAGAAGAAGCAGCAGCAGCAGCAGCAAAGAAGCAGTAGCAGGAAAGCAGCAGCAGCAAAGCAGAAGCAGCAAAGAAGCAGCAGGAGCAACGCAGCAGCAGCAGCAAAGCAGCAGCAGAGGCAAAGCAGCAGCAGCAAAACAGCAGCAGCAAAGCAGCAGCAAAGCAGCAGCAGCAGCAGCAGCAAAGCAGCAGCAAAGTAGCACCAGCAGCAAAGCAGAAGCAGGAGCAGCAGCAGCAAAGGTGCAAAGCAGCAGCAAATCAGCAGCAGCAAAGCAGCAGCAAAGCAGCAGCAGCAGCAAAGAAGAAGAAGAAGAAGCAGCAGCAGCAGCAGCTGCAGAAGAAGCTGCAGCAGCAGCAGCAGCAAAGAAGCAGTAGCAGGAAAGCAGCAGCAGCAGCAAAGCAGAAGCAGCAGCAAAGCAGCAGCAGCAGCAGCAAAGTAGCAGCAGCAAAGAAGCAGCAGCAGGAGCAACGCAGCAGCAGCAGCAGTGCAGCAGCAGCAGCAAAGCAGCAGCAGCAGCAGCAGCAGCAAAGCAGCAGCAGCAGCAGCAGCAGCAGCAGCAGCAGCAGCAGCAGCAGCAGCAGGAAAGCAGCAGAAGCAATTCAGCAGCAGCAGCAAAGCAGCAGCAGCAAAGCAGCAGAAAAGCAGCTGCAAAACAGCAGCAAAGCAGCAGCAAAGCAGCAGCAGTAAGAAAGCAGCAGCAGCAGCAAAGCAGAAGCAGCAGCAAAGTAGCAGCAGCAAAGCAGCAGCAGCAGCAGCAAAGCAGCAGCAGCAGCAAAGAAGCAGCAGGAGGAGCAAAGCAGCAGCAGCAGCAAAGCAGCAGCAAATCAGCAGCAGCAGCAGCAAAGCAGCAGCAGCAAAGCAGCAGCAGCAGCGAAGCAGCAGCAGGAGCAGCAGGAAAGCAGCAGCAGCAAATCAGCATCAGCAGCAAAGGAGCAGCAGCAAAGCAGCAGCAAAACAGCAGCAAAGCAGGAGGAAAGCAGCAGCAAGAAAGCAGCAGCAGCAGCAGCAGCAGCAGCAGCAGCAGCAGCAACAGCAGCAGCAGCAGCAAAGAAGCAGCAGCAGGGGCAAAGCAGCAGCAGCAGCAAAGCAGCAGCAAAGCAGCAGCAGCAGCAAAGCAGCAGCAGCAGCAGCAGCAAGCAGCAGTAGCAGCAGCAGCAGCAGTAAAGCAGCAGCAGCAAATCAGCAGCAGCAAAGCAGCAGCAAAGCAGCAGCAGCAGCAAAGAAGAAGAAGGAGAAGAAGCAGCAGCAGCAGCAGCTGCAGAAGAAGCAGCAGCAGCAGCAGCAGCAGCAAAGAAGCAGTAGCAGGAAAGCAGCAGCAGCAGCAAAGCAGAAGCAGCAGCAAAGCAGCAGCAGCAGCAAAGTAGCAGCAGCAAAGAAGCAGCAGCAGGAGCAACGCAGCAGCAGCAGCAAAGCAGCAGCAACAGCAAAGCAGCAGCAGCAGCAGCAGCAGCAGCAGCAGCAGCAGCACCAAAGCAGCAGCAGGAGAAAAGCAGCAGCACAGCAGCAGCAGCAAAACAGCAGCAGCAAAGCAGTAGCAGAAGCAAAGCAGCAGCAAAGCAGCAGCACCAGCAGCAAAGTAGCAGCAGCAGCAAAGCAGCAGCAGCAGCAGGAGCAGCAGCAGCAGCAGCAAAGCAGCAGCAAAGCAGCAGCAGCAGCAAATCAGCAGCAAGCAGCAGCAGCAGCAGCAAAGCAGCAGTAGCAGCAGCAGCAGCAGTAAAGCAGCAGCAGCAAATCAGCAGCAGCAAAGCAGCAGCAAAGCAGCAGCAGCAGCAAAGAAGAAGAAGGAGAAGAAGAAGCAGCAGCAGCTGCAGAAGAAGCAGCAGCAGCAGGAGCAGCAAAGAAGCAGTAGCAGGAAAGCAGCAGCAGCAGCAAAGCAGAAGCAGCAGCAAAGCAGCAGCAGCAGCAAAGTAGCAGCAGCAAAGAAGCAGCAGCAGGAGCAACGCAGCAGCAGCAGCAAAGCAGCAGCAGCAGCAAAGCAGCAGCAGCAGCAGCAAAGCAGCAGCAGCAGCAAAGCAGCAGCAGCAGCAGCAGCAGCATCAGCAGCAAAGCAGTAGCACCAAAGCAGCAGCAGCAGCAGCAGCAGCAGCAGCAGCAAAGCAGCAGCAGCAAAGCAGCAGCAGCAAAGCAGCAGCAGCAAAGCAGCAGCAGCAAAACAGCAGCAGCAAAGCAGCAGCAGCAGCAAAGTAGCAGCAGCAGCAAAGCAGCAGCAGCAGCAGGAGCAGCAGCAGCAGCAGCAGCAGCAAAGCAGCAGCAGCAAAGCAGCAAAAGCAATTCAGCAGCAGCAAAGAAGCAGCAGCAGCAGCAGCAGCAGTGGCAAAGCAGCAGCAGCAAAGCAGCAGCAAAGTAGCACCAGCAGCAAAGCAGAAGCAGGAGCAGCAGCAGCAAAGGTGCAAAGCAGCAGCAAATCAGCAGCAGCAGCAAAGCAGCAGCAGCAGCAAAGAAGAAGAAGAAGAAGCAGCAGCAGCAGCTGCAGAAGAAGCAGCAGCAGCAGCAGCAAAGAAGCAGTAGCAGGAAAGCAGCAGCAGCAGCAAAGAAGAAGCAGCAGCAAAGCAGCAGCAGCAGCAGCAGCAGCAAAGTAGCAGCAGCAAAGAAGCAGCAGCAGGAGCAACGCAGCAGCAGCAGCAAAGCAGCAGCAAAGCAGCAGCAGCAGCAAAGCAGCAGCAGACGCAAAGCAGCAGCAGCAGCAAAGCAGCAGCAGCAGCAGCAAAGCAGCAGCAGCAGCAGGAGCAGCAGCAGCAGCGGCGGCGGCGGCGGCGGCAGCAGCAGCAGCAGCAGCAGCAGCAGCATCAAAGAAGAAGAAGAAGAAGAAGAAGCAGCAGCAGCAGCTGCAGAAGAAGCAGCAGCAGCAGCAGCAAAGAAGCAGTAGCAGGAAAGCAGCAGCAGCAGCAAAGCAGAAGCAGCAGCAAAGCAGCAGCAGCAAATCAGCAGCAGCAGCAAAGCAGCAGCAGGAGCAGCAGGAAAGCAGCAGAAGCAAATCAGCATCAGCAGCAAAGCAGCAGCAGCAGCAGCAGCAAAGCAGCAGCAAAGCAGCAGCAGCAGCAAAGCAGCAGCAACAGCAAAGCAGCAGCAGCAAAGCAGCAGCAGCACCAAAGCAGCAGCAGCAGCAGCAGCAGCAAAGCAGCAGCAGCAGCAGCAGCAGGAAAGCAGCAGAAGCAATTCAGCAGCAGCAGCAAAGCAGCAGCAGCAAAGCAACAGCAAAGCAGCAGCAAAACAGCAGCAAAGCAGCAGCAAAGCAGCAGCAGTAAGAAATCAGCAGCAGCAAAGCAGAAGCAGCAGCAAAGCAGAAGCAGCAGCAAAGCAGCAGCAGCAGCAAAGTAGCAGCAGCAAAGAAGCAGCAGGAGACACGCAGCAGCAGCAGCAAAGCAGCAGCAGAGGCAAAGCAGCAGCAGCAAAACAGCAGCAGCAAAGACAGCAGCAGCAGCAGCAGCAAAGCAGCAGCAAAGTAGCACCAGCAGCAAAGCAGAAGCAGGAGCAGCAGCAGCAAAGGTGCAAAGCAGCAGCAAATCAGCAGCAGCAAAGCAGCAGCAAAGCAGCAGCAGCAGCAAAGAAGAAGAAGAAGAAGCAGCAGCAGCAGCAGCTGCAGAAGAAGCTGCAGCAGCAGCAACAGCATAAGCAAAGAAGCAGTAGCAGGAAAGCAGCAGCAGCAGCAAAGCAGCAGCAGCAGCAGCAAAGTAGCAGCAGCAAAGAAGCAGCAGCAGGAGCAACGCAGCAGCAGCAGCAGTGCAGCAGCAGCAAAGCAGCAGCAGCAGCAGCAGCAAAGCAGCAGCAGCAGCAAAGCAGCAGCAGCAGCAAAGCAGCAGCAGCAGCAGCAAAGCAGCAGCAGCAGCAGCAGGAAAGCAGCAGAAGCAATTCAGCAGCAGCAGCAAAGCAGCAGCAGCAAAGCAGCAGCAGCAAAGCAGCAGCAAAGCAGCTGCAAAACAGCAGCAAAGCAGCAGCAAAGCAGCAGCAGTAAGAAAGCAGCAGCAGCAGCAAAGCAGAAGCAGCAGCAAAGTAGCAGCAGCAAAGCAGCAGCAGCAGCAGCAAAGCAGCAGCAGCAGCAGCAAAGCAGCAGCAGCAGCAAAGAAGCAGCAGGAGGAGCAAAGCAGCAGCAGCAAAGCAGCAGCAAATCAGCAGCAGCAGCAGCAAAGCAGCAGCAGCAGCGAAGCAGCAGCAGGAGCAGCAGGAAAGCAGCAGCAGCAAATCAGCATCAGCAGCAAAGGAGCAGCAGCAAAGCAGCAGCAAAACAGCAGCAAAGCAGGAGGAAAGCAGCAGCAAGAAAGCAGCAGCAGCAGCAGCAGCAGCAGCAGCAAATCAGCAGAAGCAAAGCAGCAGCAGCAGCAAAGAAACAGAAGCAGGGGCAAAGCAGCAGCAGCAGCAAAGCAGCAGCAAAGCAGCAGCAAAGCAGCAGCAGCAGCAGCAGCAAAGCAGCAGTAGCAGCAGCAGCAGCAGTAAAGCAGCAGCAGCAAATCAGCAGCAGCAAAGCAGCAGCTAAGCAGCAGCAGCAGCAAAGAAGAAGAAGGAGAAGAAGCAGCAGCAGCAGCAGCTGCAGAAGAAGCAGCAGCAGCAGCAGCAGCAGCAAAGAAGCAGTAGCAGGAAAGCAGCAGCAGCAGCAAAGCAGAAGCAGCAGCAAAGCAGCAGCAGCAGCAAAGTAGCAGCAGCAAAGAAGCAGCAGCAGGAGCAACGCAGCAGCAGCAGCAAAGCAGCAGCAGCACCAAAGCAGCAGCAGGAGAAAAGCAGCAGCAGCAGCAGCAGCAGCAAAACAGCAGCAGCAAAGCAGTAGCAGAAGCAAAGCAGCAGCAAAGCAGCAGCACCAGCAGCAAAGTAGCAGCAGCAGCAAAGCAGCAGCAGCAGGGAGCAGCAGCAGCAGCAGCAAAGCAGCAGCAAAGCAGCAGCAGCAGCAAAGCAGCAGCAAAGCAGCAGCAGCAGCAGCAAAGAAGAAGAAGGAGAAGAAGAAGCAGCAGCAGCTGCAGAAGAAGCAGCAGCAGCAGGAGCAGCAAAGAAGCAGTAGCAGGAAAGCAGCAGCAGCAGCAAAGCAGAAGCAGCAGCAAAGCAGCAGCAGCAGCAGCAAAGTAGCAGCAGCAAAGAAGCAGCAGCAGGAGCAACGCAGCAGCAGCAGCAAAGCAGCAGCATCAGCAAAGCAGCAGCAGCAGCAAAGCAGCAGCAGCAGCAGCAGCAGCATCAGCAGCAAAGCAGTAGCACCAAAGCAGCAGCAGCAGCAGCAGCAGCAGCAGCAAAGCAGCAGCAGCAAAGCAGCAGCAGAGGCAAAGCAGCAGCAGCAAAACAGCAGCAGCAAAGCAGCAGCAGCAGCAGCAGCAAAGCAGCAGCAAAGTAGCACCAGCAGCAAAGCAGAAGCAGGAGCAGCAGCAGCAAAGGTGCAAAGCAGCAGCAAATCAGCAGCAGCAAAGCAGCAGCAAAGCAGCAGCAGCAGCAAAGAAGAAGAAGAAGAAGCAGCAGCAGCAGCAGCTGCAGAAGAAGCTGCAGCAGCAGCAGCAGCAAAGAAGCAGTAGCAGGAAAGCAGCAGCAGCAGCAAAGCAGAAGCAGCAGCAAAGCAGCAGCAGCAGCAAAGTAGCCGCAGCAAAGAAGCAGCAGCAGGAGCAACGCAGCAGCAGCAGCAGTGCAGCAGCAGCAGCAAAGCAGCAGCAGCAGCAGCAGCAAAGCAGCAGCAGCAGCAGCAGCAGCAGCAGCAGGAAAGCAGCAGAAGCAATTCAGCAGCAGCAGCAAAGCAGCAGCAGCAAAGCAGCAGAAAAGCAGCTGCAAAACAGCAGCAAAGCAGCAGCAAAGCAGCAGCAGTAAGAAAGCAGCAGCAGCAGCAAAGCAGAAGCAGCAGCAAAGTAGCAGCAGCAGAAGCAGCAGCAGCAGCAAAGAAGCAGCAGGAGGAGCAAAGCAGCAGCAGCAGCAAAGCAGCAGCAAATCAGCAGCAGCAGCAGCAAAGCAGCAGCAGCAAAGCAGCAGCAGCAGCGAAGCAGCAGCAGGAGCAGGAGGAAAGCAGCAGCAGCAAATCAGCATCAGCAGCAAAGGAGCAGCAGCAAAGCAGCAGCAAAACAGCAGCAAAGCAGGAGGAAAGCAGCAGCAAGAAAGCAGCAGCAGCAGCAGCAGCAGCAAATCAGCAGCAGCAAAGCAGCAGCAGCAGCAAAGAAGCAGCAGCAGGGGCAAAGCAGCAGCAGCAGCAAAGCAGCAGCAAAGCAGCAGCAGCAGCAAAGCAGCAGCAGCAGCAGCAAAGCAGCAGTAGCAGCAGCAGCAGCAGTAAAGCAGCAGCAGCAAATCAGCAGCAGCAAAGCAGCAGCAAAGCAGCAGCAGCAGCAAAGAAGAAGAAGGAGAAGAAGCAGCAGCAGCAGCAGCTGCAGAAGAAGCAGCAGCAGCAGCAGCAGCAGCAGCAAAGAAGCAGTAGCAGGAAAGCAGCAGCAGCAGCAAAGCAGAAGCAGCAGCAAAGCAGCAGCAGCAGCAAAGTAGCTGCAGCAAAGAAGCAGCAGCAGGAGCAACGCAGCAGCAGCAGCAAAGCAGCAGCAACAGCAAAGCAGCAGCAGCAGCAGCAGCAGCAGCAGCAGCAGCAGCAGCACAGCCCAAAGCAGCAGCAGGAGAAAAGCAGCAGCACAGCAGCAGCAGCAAAACAGCAGCAGCAAAGCAGTAGCAGAAGCAAAGCAGCAGCAAAGCAGCAGCACCAGCAGCAAAGTAGCAGCAGCAGCAAAGCAGCAGCAGCAGCAGGAGCAGCAGCAGCAGCAGCAAAGCAGCAGCAAAGCAGCAGCAGCAGCAAATCAGCAGCAAGCAGCAGCAGCAGCAGCAAAGCAGCAGTAGCAGCAGCAGCAGCAGTAAAGCAGCAGCAGCAAATCAGCAGCAGCAAAGCAGCAGCAAAGCAGCAGCAGCAGCAAAGAAGAAGAAGGAGAAGAAGAAGCAGCAGCAGCTGCAGAAGAAGCAGCAGCAAGCAGGAGCAGCAAAGAAGCAGTAGCAGGAAAGCAGCAGCAGCAGCAAAGCAGAAGCAGCAGCAAAGCAGCAGCAGCAGCAAAGTAGCAGCAGCAAAGAAGCAGCAGCAGGAGCAACGCAGCAGCAGCAGCAAAGCAGCAGCAGCAGCAAAGCAGCAGCAGCAGCAAAGCAGCAGCAGCAGCAGCAGCATCAGCAGCAAAGCAGTAGCACCAAAGCAGCAGCAGCAGCAGCAGCAGCAAAGCAGCAGCAGCAAAGCAGCAGCAGCAAAGCAGCAGCAGCAAAGCAGCAGCAGCAAAACAGCAGCAGCAAAGCAGCAGCAGCAGCAAAGTAGCAGCAGCAGCAAAGCAGCAGCACCAGCAGGAGCGGCAGCAGCAGCAGCAGCAGCAAAGCAGCAGCAGCAAAGCAGCAAAAGCAATTCAGCAGCAGCAAAGAAGCAGCAGCAGCAGCAGCAGCAGCAGCAAAGAAGCAGCAGTGGCAAAGCAGCAGCAGCAAAGCAGCAGCAAAGTAGCACCAGCAGCAAAGCAGAAGCAGGAGCAGCAGCAGCAAAGGTGCAAAGCAGCAGCAAATCAGCAGCAGCAAAGCAGCAGCAGCAGCAGCAAAGAAGAAGAAGAAGAAGCAGCAGCAGCAGCTGCAGAAGAAGCAGCAGCAGCAGCAGCAAAGAAGCAGTAGCAGGAAAGCAGCAGCAGCAGCAAAGAAGAAGCAGCAGCAAAGCAGCAGCAGCAGCAGCAGCAGCAAAGTAGCAGCAGCAAAGAAGCAGCAGCAGGAGCAACGCAGCAGCAGCAGCAAAGCAGCAGCAAAGCAGCAGCAGCAGCAAAGCAGCAGCAGACGCAAAGCAGCAGCAGCAGCAAAGCAGCAGCAGCAGCAGCAAAGCAGCAGCAGCAGCAGCAGGAGCAGCAGCAGCAGCGGCGGCGGCGGCGGCGGCAGCAGCAGCAGCAGCAGCAGCAGCATCAAAGAAGAAGAAGAAGAAGAAGAAGCAGCAGCAGCAGCTGCAGAAGAAGCAGCAGCAGCAGCAGCAAAGAAGCAGTAGCAGGAAAGCAGCAGCAGCAGCAAAGCAGAAGCAGCAGCAAAGCAGCAGCAGCAAATCAGCAGCAGCAGCAAAGCAGCAGCAGGAGCAGCAGGAAAGCAGCAGAAGCAAATCAGCATCAGCAGCAAAGCAGCAGCAGCAGCAGCAGCAGCAGCAGCAGCAGCAAAGCAGCAGCAAAGCAGCAGCAGCAGCAGCAAAGCAGCAGCAACAGCAAAGCAGCAGCAGCAAAGCAGCAGCAGCACCAAAGCAGCAGCAGCAGCAGCAGCAGCAGCAAAGCAGCAGCAGCAGCAGCAGCAGCAGGAAAGCAGCAGAAGCAATTCAGCAGCAGCAGCAAAGCAGCAGCAGCAAAGCAACAGCAAAGCAGCAGCAAAACAGCAGCAAAGCAGCAGCAAAGCAGCAGCAGTAAGAAAGCAGCAGCAGCAAAGCAGAAGCAGCAGCAAAGCAGCAGCAGCAGCAGCTGCAGAAGAAGCAGCAGCAGCAGCAGCAGCAAAGAAGCAGTAGCAGGAAAGCAGCAGCAGCAAAGCAGAAGCAGCAGCAAAGCAGCAGCAGCAGCAAAGTAGCAGCAGCAAAGAAGCAGCAGGAGACACGCAGCAGCAGCAGCAAAGCAGCAGCAGAGGCAAAGCAGCAGCAGCAAAACAGCAGCAGCAGCAAGCAGCAGCAGCAGCAGCAGCAAAGCAGCAGCAAAGTAGCACCAGCAGCAAAGCAGAAGCAGGAGCAGCAGCAGCAAAGGTGCAAAGCAGCAGCAAATCAGCAGCAGCAAAGCAGCAGCAAAGCAGCAGCAGCAGCAAAGAAGAAGAAGAAGAAGCAGCAGCAGCAGCAGCTGCAGAAGAAGCTGCAGCAGCAGCAACAGCATAAGCAAAGAAGCAGTAGCAGGAAAGCAGCAGCAGCAGCAAAGCAGCAGCAGCAGCAGCAAAGTAGCAGCAGCAAAGAAGCAGCAGCAGGAGCAACGCAGCAGCAGCAGCAGTGCAGCAGCAGCAAAGCAGCAGCAGCAGCAGCAGCAAAGCAGCAGCAGCAGCAAAGCAGCAGCAGCAGCAAAGCAGCAGCAGCAGCAGCAAAGCAGCAGCAGCAGCAGCAGGAAAGCAGCAGAAGCAATTCAGCAGCAGCAGCAAAGCAGCAGCAGCAAAGCAGCAGCAAAGCAGCTGCAAAACAGCAGCAAAGCAGCAGCAAAGCAGCAGCAGTAAGAAAGCAGCAGCAGCAGCAAAGCAGAAGCAGCAGCAAAGTAGCAGCAGCAAAGCAGCAGCAGCAGCAGCAAAGCAGCAGCAGCAAAGCAGCAGCAGCAGCAAAGAAGCAGCAGGAGGAGCAAAGCAGCAGCAGCAAAGCAGCAGCAAATCAGCAGCAGCAGCAGCAAAGCAGCAGCAGCAGCGAAGCAGCAGCAGGAGCAGCAGGAAAGCAGCAGCAGCAAATCAGCATCAGCAGCAAAGGAGCAGCAGCAAAGCAGCAGCAAAACAGCAGCAAAGCAGGAGGAAAGCAGCAGCAAGAAAGCAGCAGCAGCAGCAGCAGCAGCAGCAGCAGCAAATCAGCAGAAGCAAAGCAGCAGCAGCAGCAAAGAAGCAGAAGCAGGGGCAAAGCAGCAGCAGCAGCAAAGCAGCAGCAAAGCAGCAGCAAAGCAGCAGCAGCAGCAAAGCAGCAGCAGCAGCAGCAAAGCAGCAGTAGCAGCAGCAGCAGCAGTAAAGCAGCAGCAGCAAATCAGCAGCAGCAAAGCAGCAGCAAAGCAGCAGCAGCAGCAAAGAAGAAGAAGGAGAAGAAGCAGCAGCAGCAGCAGCTGCAGAAGAAGCAGCAGCAGCAGCAGCAGCAGCAAAGAAGCAGTAGCAGGAAAGCAGCAGCAGCAGCAAAGCAGAAGCAGCAGCAAAGCAGCAGCAGCAGCAAAGTAGCAGCAGCAAAGAAGCAGCAGCAGGAGCAACGCAGCAGCAGCAGCAAAGCAGCAGCAGCACCAAAGCAGCAGCAGGAGAAAAGCAGCAGCAGCAGCAGCAGCAAAACAGCAGCAGCAAAGCAGTAGCAGAAGCAAAGCAGCAGCAAAGCAGCAGCACCAGCAGCAAAGTAGCAGCAGCAGCAAAGCAGCAGCAGCAGCAGGAGCAGCAGCAGCAGCAGCAAAGCAGCAGCAAAGCAGCAGCAGCAGCAGCAAAGCAGCAGCAAAGCAGCAGCAAAGCAGCAGCAGCAGCAGCAAAGAAGAAGAAGGAGAAGAAGAAGCAGCAGCAGCTGCAGAAGAAGCAGCAGCAGCAGGAGCAGCAAAGAAGCAGTAGCAGGAAAGCAGCAGCAGCAGCAAAGCAGAAGCAGCAGCAAAGCAGCAGCAGCAGCAAAGTAGCAGCAGCAAAGAAGCAGCAGCAGGAGCAACGCAGCAGCAGCAGCAAAGCAGCAGCAGCAGCAAAGCAGCAGCAGCAGCAAAGCAGCAGCAGCAGCAGCATCAGCAGCAAAGCAGTAGCACCAAAGCAGCAGCAGCAGCAGCAGCAGCAGCAAAGCAGCAGCAGCAAAGCAGCAGCAGCAAAGCAGCAGCAGCAAAGCAGCAGCAGCAAAGCAGCAGCAGCAAAACAGCAGCAGCAAAGCAGTAGCAGCAGCAAAGCAGCAGCAGCAAAGTAGCAGCAGCAGCAAAGCAGCAGCAGCAGCAGGAGCAGCAGCAGCAGCAGCAAAGCAGCAGCAAAGCAGCAGCAGCAGCAAAGCAGCAGCAGCAAAGCAGCAAAAGCAATTCAGCAGCAGCAAAGAAGCAGCAGCAGCAGCAGCAGCAGCAGCAGCAGCAAAGAAGCAGCAGTGGCAAAGCAGCAGCAGCAAAGCAGCAGCAAAGTAGCACCAGCAGCAAAGCAGAAGCAGGAGCAGCAGCAGCAAAGCAGCAGCAGCAGCAAAGAAGAAGAAGAGAGAAGAAGAAGAAGAAGCAGCAGCTGCAGAAGAAGCAGCAGCAGCAGCAGCAAAGAAGCAGTAGCAGGAAAGCATCAGCAGCAGCAAAGCAGAAGCAGCAGCAAAGCAGCAGCAGCAGCAGCAGCAGCAGCAAAGTAGCAGCAGCAAAGAAGCAGCAGCAGGAGCAACGCAGCAGCAGCAGCAAAGCAGCAGCAAAGCAGCAGCAGCAGAAGCAAAGCAGCAGCAGCAGCAAAGTAGCAGCAGCAAAGCAGAAGCAGCAGCAAAGCAGCAGCAGCAGCAGCAAAGTAGCAGCAGCAAAGAAGCAGCAGCAATAGCAACGCAGCAGCAGCAGCAAAGCAGCAGCAGCCGCAGCAGCAAAGCAGCAGCAGCAGCAGCAGCAGGAAAGCAGCAGAAGCATTTCAGCAGCAGCAGAAGCATTTCAGCAGCAGCAGCAAAGCAGCAGCAGCAAAGCAGCAGCAGCAAAGCAGCAGCAGCAAAGCAGCAGCAAAACAGCAGCAAAGCAGCAGCAAAGCAGCAGCAGCAAAGCAGCAGCAGTAAAAAAGCAGCAGCAGCAGCAAAGCAGAAGCAGCAGCAAAGCAGCAGCAGCAGCAAAGTAGCAGCAGCAATGCAGCAGCAGCAGCAGCAGCAAAGCAGCAGCAGCAAAGCAGCACCACCAAAGCAGCAGCAGCAGCAGCAAAGAAGCAGCAGGAGGAGCAAAGCAGCAGCAGCAGCAGCAAAGCAGCAGCAAATCAGCAGCAGCAGCAGCAGCAGCAGCAGCAGCAGCAGCAAAGCAGCAGCAGCAGCGAAGCAGCAGCAGGAGCAGCAGGAAAGCAGCAGCAGCAAATCAGCATCAGCAGCAAAGCAGCAGCAAAGCAGCAGCAGCAGCAGCAGCAGCAGCAGCAGCAAAGCAGCAGCAACAGCAAAGCAGCAGCAGCAAAGCAGCAGCAGCAAAGCAGCAGCAGCAGCAGCAGCAGCAGCAGCAGCAGCAGCAGCAGCAGCAGCAAAGCAGCAGCAGCAGCAGCAGCAAAGCAGCAGCAACAGCAGCAGCAGCAGCAGGAAAGCAGCAGAAGCAATTCAGCAGCAGCAGCAAAGCAGCAGCAGCAAAGCAGCAGCAAAGCAGCAGCAAAACAGCAGCAAAGCAGCAGCAGCAAAGCAGCAGCAGTAAGAAAGCAGCAGCAGCAGCAAAGCAGAAGCAGCAGCAAAGCAGCAGCAGCAGCAGCAAAGCAGCAGCAGCAAAGCAGCGCCACCAAAGAAGCAGCAGCAGCAAAGAAGCAGCAGCAGCAGCAGCAGCAGCAAAGCAGCAGCAGCAGCAGCAACAGCAAAGCAGCAGCAGCAGCAACAGCAAAGCAGCAGCAGCAGCAGCAGCAAAGCAGCAGCAGCAGCAAAGCAGCAGCAGCAGCAGCAGCAGCAAAGCAGCAGCAGCAGCAGCAGGAAAGCAGCAGAAGCAAATCAGCAGCAGCAGCAAAGCAGCAGCAGCAAAGCAGCAGCAAAGCAGCAGCAAAACAGCAGCAAAGCAGCAGCAAAGCAGCAGCAGCAAAGCAGCAGCAGCAAAGCAGCAGCAGTGAGAAAGCAGCAGCAGCAGCAAAGCAGAAGCAGCAGCAAAGCAGCAGCAGCAGCAAAGTAGCAGCAGCAAAGCAGCAGCAGCAAAGCAGCACCACCAAAGCAGCAGCAGCAGCAAAGAAGCAGCAGGAGGAGCAAAGCAGCAGCAGCAGCAAAGCAGCAGCAAATCAGCAGCAGCAGCAGCAAAGCAGCAGCAGCAAAGCAGCAGCAGCAAAGCAGCAGCAGCAGCGAAGCAGCAGCAGGAGCAGCAGAAAAGCAGCAGCAGCAAATCAGCATCAGCAGCAAAGCAGCAGCAGCAAAGCAGCAGCAAAACAGCAGCAAAGCAGGAGGAAAGCAACAGCAAGAAAGCAGCAGCAGCAGCAGCAGAGCAGCAGCAGCAGCAAAGCAGCAGCAGCAGCAAAGCAGCAGCAGCAAAGCAGCAACAGCAAAGCAGCAGCAGCAGCAGCAGCAAAGCAGCAGCAGCAAAGCAGGAGCAGGAGCAAAGCAGCAGCAGCAGCAGGAGCAGCAGCAGCAGCAGCAGCAGCAAAGCAGCAGCAGCAGCAGGAGCAGCAGCAGCAGCAGCAAAGCAGCAGCAAAGCAGCAGCAGCAGCAACAGCAAAGCAGCAGCAGCAAATCAGCAGCAGCAAAGCAGCAGCAGCAGCAAAGAAGCAGCAGCAGGGGCAAAGCAGCAGCAAAGCAGCAGCAGCAGCAATGCAGCAGCAGCAAAGCAGGAGCAGCAGCAGCAAAGCAGCAGCAAATCAGCAGCAAGCAGCAGCAAAGCAGCAGCAGCAGCAGCAGCAGCAGCAAAGCAGCAGTAGCAGCAGCAGCAGTAAAGCAGCAGCAGCAGCAAATCAGCAGCAGCAAAGCAGCAGCAGCAGCAGCAAAGAAGAAGAAGGAGAAGAAGCAGCAGCAGCAGCAGGTGCAGAAGAAGCAGCAGCAGCAGCAGCAAAGCAGAAGCAGCAGCAAAGCAGCAGCAGCAGCAAAGTAGCAGCAGCAAAGAAGCAGCAGGAGCAACGCAGCAGCAGCAGCAAAGCAGCAGCAGAAAAACAGCAGCAGCAAAGCAGCAGCAGCAGCAGCAAAGTAGCACCAGCAGCAAAGCAGAAGCAGGAGCAGCAGCCCACAAAGGTGCAAAGCAGCAGCAAATCAGCAGCAGCAAAGCAGCAGCAAAGCAGCAGCAGCAAAGAAGTAGAAGAAGAAGCAGCAGCAGCAGCAGCTGCAGAAGAAGCTGCAGCAGCAGAAGCAGCAGCAGCAATGAAGCAGTAGCAGGAAAGCAGCAGCAGCAGCAAAGCAGAAGCAGCAGCAAAGCAGCAGCAGCAGCAGCAAAGTAGCAGCAGCAAAGAAGCAGCAGCAGGAGCAACGCAGCAGCAGCAGCAGAGCAGCAGCAGCAGCAAAGCAGCAGCAGCAGCAAAGCAGCAGCAGCAGCAAAGCAGCAGCAGCAGCAAAGCAGCAGCAGCAGCAAAGCAGCAGCAGCAGCAGCAGCAGCAAAGCAGCAGCAGCAGCAGCAGGAAAGCAGCAGAAGCAATTCAGCAGCAGCCGCAAAGCAGCAGCAGCAGCAAAGCAGCAGCAAAGCAGCAGCAAAACAGCAGCAAAGCAGCAGCAGCAAAGCAGCAGCAGCAGCAAAGAAGCAGCAGGAGGAGCAAAGCAGCAGCAGCAGCAAAGCAGCAGCAAATCAGCAGCAGCAGCAGCAGCAAAGCAGCAGCAGCAGCGAAGCAGCAGCAGGAGCAGCAGGAAAGCAGCAGCAGCAAATCACCATCAGCAGCAAAGAAGCAGCAGCAGGGGCAAAGCAGCAGCAGCAGCAGCAGCAAAGCAGCAGCAAAGCAGCAGCAGCAAAGCAGCAGCAGCAGCAGCAAAGCAGCAGCAGCAGCAGCAAAGCAGCATTAGCAGCAGCAGCAGCAGTAAAACAGCAGCAGCAAATCAGCAGCAGCAAAGCAGCAGCAAAGCAGCAGCAGCAGCAGCAACAGCAAAGCAGCAGCAGCAGCAACAGCAAAGCAGCAGCAGCAGCAGCAGCAAAGCAGCAGCAGCAGCAGCAGCAGCAGCAGCAGGAAAGCAGCAGAAGCAAATCAGCAGCAGCAGCAAAGCAGCAGCAGCAAAGCAGCAGCAAAGCAGCAGCAAAACAGCAGCAAAGCAGCAGCAAAGCAGCAGCAGCAAAACAGCAGCAGCAAAGCAGCAGCAGTGAGAAAGCAGCAGCAGCAGCAAAGCAGAAGCAGCAGCAAAGCAGCAGCAGCAGCAAAGTAGCAGCAGCAAAGCAGCAGCAGCAAAGCAGCAGCAGCAGCAGCAAAGCAGCACCACCAAAGCAGCAGCAGCAGCAGCAAAGAAGCAGCAGGAGGAGCAAAGCAGCAGCAGCAGCAAAGCAGCAGCAAATCAGCAGCAGCAGCAGCAAAGCAGCAGCAGCAAAGCAGCAGCAGCAAAGCAGCAGCAAAGCAGCAGCAGCAGCGAAGCAGCAGCAGGAGCAGCAGGAAAGCAGCAGCAGCAAATCAGCATCAGCAGCAAAGCAGCAGCAGCAAAGCAGCAGCAAAACAGCAGCAAAGCAGGAGGAAAGCAACAGCAAGAAAGCAGCAGCAGCAGCAGCAGCAGCAGCAGCAAAGCAGCAGCAGCAGCAAAGCAGCAACAGCAAAGCAGCAGCAGCAGCAGCAGCAGCAAGCAGCAGCAGCAAAGCAGGAGCAGGAGCAAAGTAGCAGCAGCAGCAGGAGCAGCAGCAGCAGCAGCAAAGCAGCAGCAAAGCAGCAGCAGCAACAGCAAAGCAGCAGCAGCAAATCAGCAGCAGCAGCAGCAGCAAAGAAGCAGCAGCAGGGGCAAAGCAGCAGCAAAGCAGCAGCAGCAGCAGCAATGCAGCAGCAGCAAAGCAGAAGCAGGAGCAGCAGCAGCAAAGCAGCAGCAAATCAGCAGCAAGCAGCAGCAAAGCAGCAGCAGCAGCAGCAGCAGCAGCAGCAGCAAAGCAGCAGTAGCAGCAGCAGCAGTAAAGCAGCAGCAGCAGCAAATCAGCAGCAGCAGCAAAGAAGAAGAAGGAGAAGAAGCAGCAGCAGCAGCAGCAAAGCAGAAGCAGCAGCAAAGCAGCAGCAGCAGCAAAGTAGCAGCAGCAAAGAAGCAGCAGGAGCAACGCAGCAGCAGCAGCAAAGCAGCAGCAGCAAAACAGCAGCAGCAAAGCAGCAGCAGCAGCAGCAAAGCAGCAGCAAAGTAGCACCAGCAGCAAAGCAGAAGCAGGAGCAGCAGCACACAAAGGTGCAAAGCAGCAGCAAATCAGCAGCAGCAAAGCAGCAGCAAAGCAGCAGCAGCAAAGAAGAAGAAGAAGAAGCAGCAGCAGCAGCAGCTGCAGAAGAAGCTGCAGCAGCAGAAGCAGCAGCAGCAATGAAGCAGTAGCAGGAAAGCAGCAGCAGCAGCAGCAAAGCAGAAGCAGCAGCAAAGCAGCAGCAGCAGCAGCAAAGTAGCAGCAGCAAAGAAGCAGCAGCAGGAGCAACGCAGCAGCAGCAGCAGAGCAGCAGCAGCAGCAAAGCAGCAGCAGCAGCAAAGCAGCAGCAGCAGCAGCAGCAAAGCAGCAGCAGCAGCAGGAAAGCAGCAGAAGCAATTCAGCAGCAGCAGCAAAGCAGCAGCAGCAGCAGCAAAGCAGCAGCAAAGCAGCAGCAAAACAGCAGCAAAGCAGCAGCAGTAAGAAAGCAGCAGCAGCAGCAAAGCAGAAGCAGCAGCAAAGCAGCAGCAGCAAAGTAGCAGCAGCAAAGCAGCCGCAGCAGCAGCAAAGCAGCAGCAGCAAAGCAGCAGCAGCAGCAAAGAAGCAGCAGGAGGAGCAAAGCAGCAGCAGCAGCAGCAGCAAAGCAGCAGCAAATCAGCAGCAGCAGCAGCAAAGCAGCAGCAGCAAAGCAGCAGCAGCAGCGAAGCAGCAGCAGGAGCAGCAGGAAAGCAGCAGCAGCAAATCACCATCAGCAGCAAAGAAGCAGCAGCAGGGGCAAAGCAGCAGCAGCAGCAAAGCAGAAGCAAAGCAGCAGCAGCAAAGCAGCAGCAGCAGCAGCAAAGCAGCATTAGCAGCAGCAGCAGTAAAACAGCAGCAGCAAATCAGCAGCAGCAAAGCAGCAGCAAAGCAGCAGCAGCAGCAAAGAAGAAGAAGGAGAAGAAGCAGCAGCAGCAGCAGCTGCAGAAGAAGAAGCAGCAGCAGCAGCAGCAGCAGCAAAGAAGCAGTAGCAGGAAAGCAGCAGCAGCAGCAAAGCAGAAGCAGCAGCAAAGCAGCAGCAGCAAAGTAGCAGCAGCAAAGAAGCAGCAGCAGGAGCAACGCAGCAGCAGCAGCAAAGCAGCAGCAGCAGCAAAGCAGCAGCAGCAGCAAAGCAGCAGCAGCACCAAAGCAGCAGCAGCAGCAGCAGCAGCGAAGCAGCAGCACCAAAGCAGCAGCAGGAGAAAAGCAGCAGCAGCAACAGCAAAGCAGCAGCAGCAGCAAAGCAGCAGCAGCAGCAGCAGCAGCAGCAGCAGCAAAGCAGCAGCAGCAGAAACAGCAGCAGCAAAGCAGTAGCAGAAGCAAAGCAGCAGCAAAGCAGCAGCAGCAGCAAAGTAGCAGCAGCAGCAAAGCAGCAGCAGCAGCAGCAGCAGCAAAGCAGCAGCAAAGCAGCAGCAGCAGCCAATCAGCAGCAAGCAGCAGCAACAGCAAAGCAGCAGTAGCTGCAGCAGCAGCAGTAAAGCAGCAGCAGCAAATCAGGAGCAGCAAAGCAGCAGCAAAGCAGCAGCAGCAGCAAAGAAGAAGGAGAAGAAGAAGAAGCAGCAGCAGCAGCAGCAGCAGCAGCAGCAAAGCAGCAGCAGCAGCAAAGCAGCAACAGCAAAGCAGCAGCAGCAGCAGCAGCAGCAAAGCAGCAGCAGCAAAGCAGGAGCAGGAGCAAAGCAGCAGCAGCAGCAGGAGCAGCAGCAGCAGCAGCAGCAGCAGGAGCAGCAGCAGCAGCAGCAAAGCAGCAGCAAAGCAGCAGCAGCAACAGCAAAGCAGCAGCAGCAAATCAGCAGCAGCAAAGCAGCAGCAGCAGCAGCAAAGAAGCAGCAGCAGGGGCAAAGCAGCAGCAAAGCAGCAGCAGCAGCAGCAATGCAGCAGCAGCAAAGCAGAAGCAGGAGCAGCAGCAGCAAAGCAGCAGCAAATCAGCAGCGAGCAGCAGCAAAGCAGCAGCAGCAGCAGCAGCAGCAAAGCAGCAGTAGCAGCAGCAGCAGTAAAGCAGCAGCAGCAGCAAATCAGCAGCAGCAAAGCAGCAGCAGCAGCAGCAAAGAAGAAGAAGGAGAAGAAGCAGCAGCAGCAGCAGGTGCAGAAGAAGCAGCAGCAGCAGCAGCAAAGCAGAAGCAGCAGCAAAGCAGCAGCAGCAGCAAAGTAGCAGCAGCAAAGAAGCAGCAGGAGCAATGCAGCAGCAGCAGCAAAGCAGCAGCAGCAAAACAGCAGCAGCAAAGCAGCAGCAGCAGCAGCAGCAGCAGCAGCAAAGCAGCAGCAAAGTAGCACCAGCAGCAAAGCAGAAGCAGGAGCAGCAGCACACAAAAGTGCAAAGCAGCAGCAAATCAGCAGCAGCAAAGCAGCAGCAAAGCAGCAGCAGCAAAGAAGAAGAAGAAGAAGCAGCAGCAGCAGCAGCTGCAGAAGAAGCTGCAGCAGCAGAAGCAGCAGCAGCAATGAAGCAGTATCAGGAAAGCAGCAGCAGGAGCAACGCAGCAGCAGCAGCAGAGCAGCAGCAGCAGCAGCAAAGCAGCAGCAGCAGCAGCAGCAAAGCAGCAGCAGCAGCAGCAGGAAAGCAGCAGAAGCAATTCAGCAGCAGCAGCAAAGCAGCAGCAAAGCAGCAGCAAAACAGCAGCAAAGCAGCAGCAGTAAGAAAGCAGCAGCAGCAGCAAAGCAGAAGCAGCAGCAAAGCAGCAGCAGCAGCAAAGTAGCAGCAGCAAAGCAGCCGCAGCAGCAGCAAAGCAGCAGCAGCAAAGCAGCAGCAGCAGCAAAGAAGCAGCAGGAGGAGCAAAGCAGCAGCAGCAGCAGCAAAGCAGCAGCAAATCAGCAGCAGCAGCAGCAGCAAAGCAGCAGCAGCAGCGAAGCAGCAGCAGGAGCAGCAGGAAAGCAGCAGCAGCAAATCACCATCAGCAGCAAAGAAGCAGCAGCAGGGGCAAAGCAGCAGCAGCAGCAGCAGCAGCAAAGCAGCAGCAAAGCAGCAGCAGCAAAGCAGCAGCAGCAGCAGCAAAGCAGCATTAGCAGCAGCAGCAGCAGTAAAACAGCAGCAGCAAATCAGCAGCAGCAAAGCAGCAGCAAAGCAGCAGCAGCAGCAAAGAAGAAGAAGGAGAAGAAGCAGCAGCAGCAGCAGCTGCAGAAGAAGAAGCAGCAGCAGCAGCAGCAGCAGCAAAGAAGCAGTAGCAGGAAAGCAGCAGCAGAAGCAAAGCAGAAGCAGCAGCAAAGCAGCAGCAGCAGCAAAGTAGCAGCAGCAAAGAAGCAGCAGCAGGAGCAACGCAGCAGCAGCAGCAAAGCAGCAGCAGCAGCAAAGCAGCAGAAGCAGCAAAGCAGCAGCAGCGGCAAAGCAGCAGCAGCAGCAGCAGCAGCAGAGCAGCAGCAAAGCAGCAGCACCAAAGCAGCAGCAGGAGAAAAGCAGCAGCAGCAACAGCAAAGCAGCAGCAGCAGCAGCAGCAGCAGCAGCAGCAGCAGCAGCAGCAGCAGCAGCAGCAGCAGCAAAGCAGCAGCAGCAGCAAAGCAGCAGCAGCAGCAAAACAGCAGCAGCAAAGCAGTAGCAGAAGCAAAGCAGCAGCAAAGCAGCAGCAGCAGCAAAGTAGCAGCAGCAGCAAAGCAGCAGCAGCAGCAGGAGCAGCAGCAGCAGCAGCAAAGCAGCAGCAAAGCAGCAGCAAAGCAGCAGCAAAGCAGCAGCAGCAGCCAATCAGCAGCAAGCAGCAGCAACAGCAAAGCAGCAGTAGCTGCAGCAGCAGCAGTAAAGCAGCAGCAGCAAATCAGGAGCAGCAAAGCAGCAGCAAAGCAGCAGCAGCAGCAAAGAAGAAGAAGGAGAAGAAGAAGCAGCAGCAGCTGCAGAAGAAGCAGCAGCAGCAGCAGCAGCAAAGAAGCAGTAGCAGGAAAGCAGCAGCAGCAGCAAAGCAGAAGCAGCAGCAAAGCAGCAGCAGCAGCAAAGTAGCAGCAGCAAAGAAGCAGCAGCAGGAGCAACGCAGCAGCAGCAGCAAAGCAGCAGCAGCAGCAGCAGCAAAGCAGCAGCACCAAAGCAGCAGCAGGAGCAAAGCAGCAGCAGCAGCAGCAAAGCAGCAGCAGCAGCAGCAGCAGCAAAGCAGTAGCAGCAGCAAAGCAGCAGCAAAGCAGCAGCAGCAGCAAAGTAGCAGCAGCAGCAAAGCAGCAGCAGCAGCAGGAGCAGCAGCAGCAGCAGCAAAGCAGCAGCAAAGCAGCAGCAGCAGCAGCAAAGCAGCAGCAGCAAAGCAGCAAAAGCAATTCAGCAGCAGCAAAGAAGCAGCAGCAGCAGCAGCAGCAGCAAAGAAGCAGCAGCAGCAGCAGCAGCAGCAGCAAAGAAGCAGCAGTGGCAAAGCAGCAGCAGCAAAGCAGCAGCAAAGTAGCACCAGCAGCAAAGCAGAAGCAGGAGCAGCAAGAGCAAAGGTGCAAAGCAGCAGCAAATCAGCAGCAGCAAAGCAGCAGCAAAGCAGCAGCAGCAGCAGCAAAGAAGAAGAAGAAGAAGCAGCAGCAGCTGCAGCAGCTGCAGAAGAAGCAGCAGCAGCAGCAGCAGCAAAGAAGCAGTAGCAGGAAAGCAGCAGCAGCAGCAAAGCAGAAGCAGCAGCAAAGCAGCAGCAGCAGCAGCAGCAAAGTAGCAGCAGCAAAGTAGCAGCAGCCAAGCTGCAGCAGCAGCAGCAGCAAAGCAGCAGCAGCAAAGCAGCACCACCAAAGCAGCAGCAGCAGCAAACAAGCAGCAGCAGCAGCAGCAGCAGCAGCAGCAGCAAGCAGCAGCAGCAGCAGACAGCAAAGCAGCAGCAGCAGCAACAGCAAAGCAGCAGCAGCAGCAACAGCAAAGCAGCAGCAGCAGCAAAGCAGCAGCAGCAGCAGCAAAGCAGCAGCAGCAGCAGCAGCAAAGCAGCAGCAGCAGCAGGAAAGCAGCAGAAGCAATTCAGCAGCAGCAGCAAAGCAGCAGCAGCAAAGCAGCAGCAAAGCAGCAGCAAAACAGCAGCAAAGCAGCAGCAAAGCAGCAGCAGCAAAGCAGCAGCAGCAAAGCAGCAGCAGCAAAGCAGCAGCAGCAAAGCAGCAGCAGTAAGAAAGCAGCAGCAGCAGCAAAGCAGAAGCAGCAGCAAAGCAGCAGCAGCAGCAAAGTAGCAGCAGCAAAGCAGCAGCAGCAGCAGCAGCAGAGAGCAGCACCACCAAAGCAGCAGCAGCAGCAGCAGCAGCAAAGAAGCAGCAGGAGGAGCAAAGCAGCAGCAGCAGCAAAGCAGCAGCAAATCAGCAGCAGCAGCAGCAAAGCAGCAGCAGCAAAGCAGCAGCAGCAGTGAAGCAGCAGCAGGAGCAGCAGGAAAGCAGCAGCAGCAAATCAGCATCAGCAGCAAAGCAGCAGCAGCAAAGCAGCAGCAAAACAGCAGCAAAGCAGGAGGAAAGCAACAGCAAGAAAGCAGCAGCAGCAGCAGCAAAGCAGCAACAGCAAAGCAGCAGCAGCAGCAAAGCAGGAGCAGGAACAAAGCAGCAGCAGCAGCAGCAGCAGAGCAGCAGCAGCAGCAGCAAAGCAGCAGCAAAGCAGCAGCAGCAACAGCAAAGCAGCAGCAGCAAATCAGCAGCAGCAAAGCAGCAGCAGCAGCAGCAAAGAAGCAGCAGCAGGGGCAAAGCAGCAGCAAAGCAGCAGCAGCAGCAATGCAGCAGCAGCAAAGCAGAAGCAGGAGCAGCAGCAGCAAAGCAGCAGCAAATCAGCAGCAAGCAGCAGCAAAGCAGCAGCAGCAGCAGCAGCAGCAAAGCAGCAGTAGCAGCAGCAGCAGTAAAGCAGCAGCAGCAGCAAATCAGCAGCAGCAAAGCAGCAGCAGCAGCAAAGAAGAAGAAGCAGCAGCGGCAGCAGCTGCAGAAGAAGCTGCAGCAGCAGCAGCAGCAGCAAAGAAGCAGTAGCAGGAAAGCAGCAGCAGCAGCAAAGCAGAAAGAGCAGCAAAGCAGCAGCAGCAGCAGCAAAGTAGCAGCAGCAAAGAAGCAGCAGCAGGAGCAACGCAGCAGCAGCAGCAGCAGAGCAGCAGCAGCAGCAAAGCAGCAGCAGCAGCAGCAAAGCAGCAGCAGCAGCAAAGCAGCAGCAGCACAGCAGCAAAGCAGCAGCAGCAGCAGCAGCAGCAGCAGCAGCAGCAGCAGCAGCAGCAGCAGCAGCAGCAGCAGCAGCAGCAGCAGCAGGAAAGCAGCAGAAGCAATTCAGCAGCAGCAGCAAAGCAGCAGCAGCAGCAAAGCAGCAGCAAAGCAGCAGCAAAACAGCAGCAAAGCAGCAGCAAAGCAGCAGCAGTAAGAAAGCAGCAGCAGCAGCAAAGCAGAAGCAGCAGCAAAGCAGCAGCAGCAGCAAAGTAGCAGCAGCAAAGCAGCAGCAGCAGCAAAGCAGCAAAGCAGCAGCAGCAGCTAAGTATTACAAGCAAAGAAGCAGCAGCAGGAGCAACGCAGCAGCAGCAGCAAAGCAGAAGCAGCAGCAAAGCAGCAGCAGCAGCAGCAGCAGCAGCAAAGTAGCAGCAGCAAAGAAGCAGCAGCAGGAGCAACGCAGCAGCAGCAGCAAAGCAGCAGCAAAGCAGCAGCAGCAGCAAAGCAGCAGCAGAAGCAAAGCAGCAGCAGCAGCAAAGTAGCAGCAGCAAAGAAGCAGCTGCAGGAGCAACGCAGCAGCAGCAGCAAAGCAGAAGCAGCAGCAAAGCAGCAGCAGCAGCAGCAAAGTAGCAGCAGCAAAGAAGCAGCAGCAATAGCAACGCAGCAGCAGCAGCAAAGCAGCAGCAGCCGCAGCAGCAAAGCAGCAGCAGCAGCAGCAGCAGCAGAAAGCAGCAGAAGCATTTCAGCAGCAGCAGAATCATTTCAGCAGCAGCAGCAAAGCAGCAGCAGCAAAGCAGCAGCAAAACAGCAGCAAAGCAGCAGCAAAGCAGCAGCAGCAAAGCAGCAGCAGTAAGAAAGCAGCAGCAGCAGCAAAGCAGAAGCAGCAGCAAAGCAGCAGCAGCAGCAAAGTAGCAGCAGCAGCAGCAGCAAAGCAGCAGCAGCAAAGCAGCAGCAGCAAAGCAGCACCACCAAAGCAGCAGCAGCAGCAAAGAAGCAGCAGGAGGAGCAAAGCAGCAGCAGCAGCAGCAAAGCAGCAGCAAATCAGCAGCAGCAGCAGCAGCAGCAGCAGCAGCAGCAGCAGCAAAGCAGCAGCAGCAGCGAAGCAGCAGCAGGAGCAGCAGGAAAGCAGCAGCAGCAAATCAGCATCAGCAGCAAAGCAGCAGCAGCAGCAGCAGCAGCAAAGCAGCAGCAAAGCAGCAGCAGCAGCAGCAAAGCAGCAGCAACAGCAAAGCAGCAGCAGCAAAGCAGCAGCAGCAGCAAAGCAGCAGCAGCAGCAGCAGCAGCAAAGCAGCAGCAGCAGCAGCAAAGCAGCAGCAACAGCAGCAGCAGCAGCAGGAAAGCAGCAGAAGCAATTCAGCAGCAGCAGCAAAGCAGCAGCAGCAAAGCAGCAGCAAAGCAGCAGCAAAACAGCAGCAAAGCAGCAGCAGTAAGAAAGCAGCAGCAGCAGCAAAGCAGAAGCAGCAGCAAAGCAGCAGCAGCAGCAAAGTAGCAGCAGCCAAGCAGCAGCAGCAGCAGCAAAGCAGCAGCAGCAAAGCAGCAGCAGCAAAGCAGCGCCACCAAAGCAGCAGCAGCAGCAAAGAAGCAGCAGCAGCAGCAGCAGCAGCAGCAAAGCAGCAGCAGCAGCAACAGCAAAGCAGCAGCAGCAGCAACAGCAATGCAGCAGCAGCAGCAGCAGCAGCAGCAGCAGCAGCAAAGCAGCAGCAGCAGCAGCAAAGCAGCAGCAGCAGCAGCAGCAGCAGCAAAGCAGCAGCAGCAGCAGCAGCAGGAAAGCAGCAGAAGCAAATCAGCAGCAGCAGCAAAGCAGCAGCAGCAAAGCAGCAGCAGTGAGAAAGCAGCAGCAGCAGCAAAGCAGAAGCAGCAGCAAAGCAGCAGCAGCAGCAAAGTAGCAGCAGCAAAGCAGCAGCAGCAAAGCAGCACCACCAAAGCAGCAGCAGCAGCAAATCAGCAGCAGCAGCAGCAAAGCAGCAGCAGCAAAGCAGCAGCAGCAAAGCAGCAGCAGCAGCGAACCAGCAGCAGGAGCAGCAGGAAAGCAGCAGCAGCAAATCAGCATCAGCAGCAAAGCAGCAGCAGCAAAGCAGCAGCAAAACAGCAGCAAAGCAGGAGGAAAGCAACAGCAAGAAAGCAGCAGCAGCAGCAGCAGCAGCAGCAAAGCAGCAGCAGCAGCAAAGCAGCAGCAGCAAAGCAGCAACAGCAAAGCAGCAGCAGCAGCAGCAGCAAAGCAGCAGCAGCAAAGCAGGAGCAGGAGCAAAGCAGCAGCAGCAGCAGGAGCAGCAGCAGCAGCAGCAGCAAAGCAGCAGCAGCAGCAGGAGCAGCAGCAGCAGCAGCAAAGCAGCAGCAAAGCAGCAGCAGCAACAGCAAAGCAGCAGCAGCAAATCAGCAGCAGCAAAGCAGCAGCAGCAGCAGCAAAGAAGCAGCAGCAGGGGCAAAGCAGCAGCAAAGCAGCAGCAGCAGCAATGCAGCAGCAGCAAAGCAGAAGCAGGAGCAGCAGCAGCAAAGCAGCAGCAAATCAGCAGCAAGCAGCAGCAAAGCAGCAGCAGCAAAGCAGCAGTAGCAGCAGCAGCAGTAAAGCAGCAGCAGCAGCAAATCAGCAGCAGCAAAGCAGCAGCAGCAGCAGCAAAGAAGAAGAAGGAGAAGAAGCAGCAGCAGCAGCAGGTGCAGAAGAAGCAGCAGCAGCAGCAAAGCAGAAGCAGCAGCAAAGCAGCAGCAGCAGCAAAGTAGCAGCAGCAAAGAAGCAGCAGGAGCAACGCAGCAGCAGCAGCAAAGCAGCAGCAGAAAAACAGCAGCAGCAAAGCAGCAGCAGCAGCAGCAAAGCAGCAGCAAAGTAGCACCAGCAGCAAAGCAGAAGCAGGAGCAGCAGCACACAAAGGTGCAAAGCAGCAGCAAATCAGCAGCAGCAAAGCAGCAGCAAAGCAGCAGCAGCAAAGAAGTAGAAGAAGAAGCAGCAGCAGCAGCAGCTGCAGAAGAAGCTGCAGCAGCAGAAGCAGCAGCAGCAATGAAGCAGTAGCAGGAAAGCAGCAGCAGCAGCAAAGCAGAAGCAGCAGCAAAGCAGCAGCAGCAGCAGCAGCAAAGTAGCAGCAGCAAAGAAGCAGCAGCAGGAGCAACGCAGCAGCAGCAGCAGAGCAGCAGCAGCAGCAAAGCAGCAGCAGCAGCAAAGCAGCAGCAGCAGCAAAGCAGCAGCAGCAGCAGCAGCAGCAGCAGCAGCAGCAGCAGCAGCAGCAGCAGCAGCAGGAAAGCAGCAGAAGCAATTCAGCAGCAGCCGCAAAGCAGCAGCAGCAGCAAAGCAGCAGCAAAGCAGCAGCAAAACAGCAGCAAAGCAGCAGCAGTAAGAAAGCAGCAGCAGCAGCAAAGCGGAAGCAGCAGCAAAGCAGCAGCAGCAGCAAAGTAGCAGCAGCAAAGCAGCAGCAGCAGCAGCAAAGCAGCAGCAGCAAAGAAGCAGCAGGAGGAGCAAAGCAGCAGCAGCAGCAAAGCAGCAGCAAATCAGCAGCAGCAGCAGCAAAGCAGCAGCAGCAGCGAAGCAGCAGCAGGAGCAGCAGGAAAGCAGCAGCAGCAAATCACCATCAGCAGCAAAGAAGCAGCAGCAGGGGCAAAGCAGCAGCAGCAGCAGCAAAGCAGCAGCAAAGCAGCAGCAGCAAAGCAGCAGCAGCAGCAGCAAAGCAGCATTAGCAGCAGCAGCAGCAGTAAAACAGCAGCAGCAAATCAGCAGCAGCAAAGCAGCAGCAAAGCAGCAGCAGCAGCAGCAACAGCAAAGCAGCAGCAGCAGCAACAGCAAAGCAGCAGCAGCAGCAGCAGCAGCAGCAGCAGCAGCAGCAGCAGCAGCAGCAGCAGGAAAGCAGCAGAAGCAAATCAGCAGCAGCAGCAAAGCAGCAGCAGCAAAGCAGCAGCAAAGCAGCAGCAAAACAGCAGCAAAGCAGCAGCAAAGCAGCAGCAGCAAAACAGCAGCAGCAAAGCAGCAGCAGTGAGAAAGCAGCAGCAGCAGCAAAGCAGAAGCAGCAGCAAAGCAGCAGCAGCAGCAAAGTAGCAGCAGCAAAGCAGCAGCAGCAGCAGCAGCAGCAAAGCAGCAGCA
Source organism: Amblyomma americanum (assembly GCA_030143305.2). NCBI lineage: Eukaryota > Metazoa > Arthropoda > Arachnida > Ixodida > Ixodidae > Amblyomma > Amblyomma americanum. Next base: position 104,057 of record JARKHS020012674.1, on the reverse strand, counting down.
GCAAAGCAGCACCACCAAAGCAGCAGCAGCAGCAAAGAAGCAGCAGGAGGAGCAAAGCAGCAGCAGCAGCAAAGCAGCAGCAAATCAGCAGCAGCAGCAGCAAAGCAGCAGCAGCAAAGCAGCAGCAAAGCAGCAGCAGCAGCGAAGCAGCAGCAGGAGCAGCAGGAAAGCAGCAGCAGCAAATCAGCATCAGCAGCAAAGCAGCAGCAGCAAAGCAGCAGCAAAACAGCAGCAAAGCAGGAGGAAAGCAACAGCAAGAAAGCAGCAGCAGCAGCAGCAGCAGCAGCAGCAGCAGCAGCAAAGCAGCAGCAGCAGCAAAGCAGCAACAGCAAAGCAGCAGCAAAGCAGCAGCAGCAAAGCAGGAGCAGGAGCAAAGCAGCAGCAGCAGCAGGAGCAGCAGCAGCAGCAGCAGCAAAGCAGCAGCAGCAGCAGGAGCAGCAGCAGCAGCAGCAAAGCAGCAGCAGCAACAGCAAAGCAGCAGCAGCAAATCAGCAGCAGCAGCAGCAGCAAAGAAGCAGCAGCAGGGGCAAAGCAGCAGCAAAGCAGCAGCAGCAGCAGCAATGCAGCAGCAGCAAAGCAGAAGCAGGAGCAGCAGCAGCAAAGCAGCAGCAAATCAGCAGCAAGCAGCAGCAAAGCAGCAGCAGCAGCAGCAAAGCAGCAGTAGCAGCAGCAGCAGTAAAGCAGCAGCAGCAGCAAATCAGCAGCAGCAGCAAAGAAGAAGAAGGAGAAGAAGCAGCAGCAGCAGCAGCAGGTGCAGAAGAAGCAGCAGCAGCAGCAAAGCAGAAGCAGCAGCAAAGCAGCAGCAGCAGCAAAGTAGCAGCAGCAAAGAAGCAGCAGGAGCAACGCAGCAGCAGCAGCAAAGCAGCAGCAGCAAAACAGCAGCAGCAAAGCAGCAGCAGCAGCAGCAAAGCAGCAGCAAAGTAGCACCAGCAGCAAAGCAGAAGCAGGAGCAGCAGCACACAAAGGTGCAAAGCAGCAGCAAATCAGCAGCAGCAAAGCAGCAGCAAAGCAGCAGCAGCAAAGAAGAAGAAGAAGCAGCAGCAGCAGCAGCTGCAGAAGAAGCTGCAGCAGCAGAAGCAGCAGCAGCAATGAAGCAGTAGCAGGAAAGGAGCAGCAGCAGCAAAGCAGAAGCAGCAGCAAAGCAGCAGCAGCAGCAAAGTAGCAGCAGCAAAGAAGCAGCAGCAGGAGCAACGCAGCAGCAGCAGCAGAGCAGCAGCAGCAGCAAAGCAGCAGCAGCAGCAAAGCAGCAGCAGCAGCAGCAGCAAAGCAGCAGCAGCAGCAGCAGGAAAGCAGCAGAAGCAATTCAGCAGCAGCAGCAAAGCAGCAGCAGCAACAGCAAAGCAGCAGCAAAGCAGCAGCAAGACAGCAGCAAAGCAGCAGCAGTAAGAAAGCAGCAGCAGCAGCAAAGCAGAAGCAGCAGCAAAGCAGCAGCAGCAGCAAAGTAGCAGCAGCAAAGCAGCCGCAGCAGCAGCAAAGCAGCAGCAGCAAAGCAGCAGCAGCAGCAAAGAAGCAGCAGGAGGAGCAAAGCAGCAGCAGCAGCAGCAGCAAAGCAGCAGCAAAGTAGCACCAGCAGCAAAGCAGAAGCAGGAGCAGCAGCACACAAAGGTGCAAAGCAGCAGCAAATCAGCAGCAGCAAAGCAGCAGCAAAGCAGCAGCAGCAAAGAAGAAGAAGAAGAAGCAGCAGCAGCAGCAGCTGCAGAAGAAGCTGCAGCAGCAGAAGCAGCAGCAGCAATGAAGCAGTAGCAGGAAAGCAGCAGCAGCAGCAGCAAAGCAGAAGCAGCAGCAAAGCAGCAGCAGCAGCAGCAGCAAAGTAGCAGCAGCAAAGAAGCAGCAGCAGGAGCAACGCAGCAGCAGCAGCAGAGCAGCAGCAGCAGCAAAGCAGCAGCAGCAGCAAAGCAGCAGCAGCAGCAGCAGCAAAGCAGCAGCAGCAGCAGGAAAGCAGCAGAAGCAATTCAGCAGCAGCAGCAAAGCAGCAGCAGCAGCAGCAAAGCAGCAGCAAAGCAGCAGCAAAACAGCAGCAAAGCAGCAGCAGTAAGAAAGCAGCAGCAGCAGCAAAGCAGAAGCAGCAGCAAAGCAGCAGCAGCAAAGTAGCAGCAGCAAAGCAGCCGCAGCAGCAGCAAAGCAGCAGCAGCAAAGCAGCAGCAGCAGCAAAGAAGCAGCAGGAGGAGCAAAGCAGCAGCAGCAGCAGCAGCAAAGCAGCAGCAAATCAGCAGCAGCAGCAGCAAAGCAGCAGCAGCAAAGCAGCAGCAGCAGCGAAGCAGCAGCAGGAGCAGCAGGAAAGCAGCAGCAGCAAATCACCATCAGCAGCAAAGAAGCAGCAGCAGGGCAAGCAGCAGCAGCAGCAAAGCAGAAGCAAAGCAGCAGCAGCAAAGCAGCAGCAGCAGCAGCAGCAAAGCAGCAGCAGCAGCACAACAGCAGCAAAGAAGCAGCAGCAGGGCAAAGCAGCAGCAGCAGCAAAGCAGAGCAAAGCAGCAGCAGCAAAGCAGAGCAGCAGCAGCAGCAAAGCAGCATTAGCAGCAGCAGCAGTAAAACAGCAGCAGCAAATCAGCAGCAGCAAAGCAGCAGCAAAGCAGCAGCAGCAGCAAAGAAGAAGAAGGAGAAGAAGCAGCAGCAGCAGCAGCTGCAGAAGAAGAAGCAGCAGCAGCAGCAGCAGCAGCAAAGAAGCAGTAGCAGGAAAGCAGCAGCAGCAGCAAAGCAGAAGCAGCAGCAAAGCAGCAGCAGCAAAGTAGCAGCAGCAAAGAAGCAGCAGCAGGAGCAACGCAGCAGCAGCAGCAAAGCAGCAGCAGCAGCAAAGCAGCAGCAGCAGCAAAGCAGCAGCAGCACCAAAGCAGCAGCAGCAGCAGCAGCAGCAAAGCAGCAGCACCAAAGCAGCAGCAGGAGAAAAGCAGCAGCAGCAACAGCAAAGCAGCAGCAGCAGCAAAGCAGCAGCAGCAGCAGCAGCAGCAAAGCAGCAGCAGCAGCAAAACAGCAGCAGCAAAGCAGTAGCAGAAGCAAAGCAGCAGCAAAGCAGCAGCAGCAGCAGCAAGTAGCAGCAGCAGCAAAGCAGCAGCAGCAGCAGCAGCAGCAAAGCAGCAGCAAAGCAGCAGCAGCAGCCAATCAGCAGCAAGCAGCAGCAACAGCAAAGCAGCAGTAGCTGCAGCAGCAGCAGTAAAGCAGCAGCAGCAAATCAGGAGCAGCAAAGCAGCAGCAAAGCAGCAGCAGCAGCAAAGAAGAAGGAGAAGAAGAAGAAGCAGCAGCAGCAGCAGCAGCAGCAGCAAAGCAGCAGCAGCAGCAAAGCAGCAACAGCAAAGCAGCAGCAGCAGCAGCAGCAGCAAAGCAGCAGCAGCAAAGCAGGAGCAGGAGCAAAGCAGCAGCAGCAGCAGGAGCAGCAGCAGCAGCAGCAGCAGCAGGAGCAGCAGCAGCAGCAGCAAAGCAGCAGCAAAGCAGCAGCAGCAACAGCAAAGCAGCAGCAGCAAATCAGCAGCAGCAAAGCAGCAGCAGCAGCAGCAAAGAAGCAGCAGCAGGGGCAAAGCAGCAGCAAAGCAGCAGCAGCAGCAGCAATGCAGCAGCAGCAAAGCAGAAGCAGGAGCAGCAGCAGCAAAGCAGCAGCAAATCAGCAGCGAGCAGCAGCAAAGCAGCAGCAGCAGCAGCAGCAGCAGCAAAGCAGCAGTAGCAGCAGCAGCAGTAAAGCAGCAGCAGCAGCAAATCAGCAGCAGCAAAGCAGCAGCAGCAGCAGCAAAGAAGAAGAAGGAGAAGAAGCAGCAGCAGCAGCAGGTGCAGAAGAAGCAGCAGCAGCAGCAGCAAAGCAGAAGCAGCAGCAAAGCAGCAGCAGCAGCAAAGTAGCAGCAGCAAAGAAGCAGCAGGAGCAATGCAGCAGCAGCAGCAAAGCAGCAGCAGCAAAACAGCAGCAGCAAAGCAGCAGCAGCAGCAGCAGCAGCAAGCAAAGCAGCAGCAAAGTAGCACCAGCAGCAAAGCAGAAGCAGGAGCAGCAGCACACAAAAGTGCAAAGCAGCAGCAAATCAGCAGCAGCAAAGCAGCAGCAAAGCAGCAGCAGCAAAGAAGAAGAAGAAGAAGCAGCAGCAGCAGCAGCTGCAGAAGAAGCTGCAGCAGCAGAAGCAGCAGCAGCAATGAAGCAGTATCAGGAAAGCAGCAGCAGGAGCAACGCAGCAGCAGCAGCAGAGCAGCAGCAGCAGCAGCAAAGCAGCAGCAGCAGCAGCAGCAAAGCAGCAGCAGCAGCAGCAGGAAAGCAGCAGAAGCAATTCAGCAGCAGCAGCAAAGCAGCAGCAAAGCAGCAGCAAAACAGCAGCAAAGCAGCAGCAGTAAGAAAGCAGCAGCAGCAGCAAAGCAGAAGCAGCAGCAAAGCAGCAGCAGCAGCAAAGTAGCAGCAGCAAAGCAGCCGCAGCAGCAGCAAAGCAGCAGCAGCAAAGCAGCAGCAGCAGCAAAGAAGCAGCAGGAGGAGCAAAGCAGCAGCAGCAGCAGCAAAGCAGCAGCAAATCAGCAGCAGCAGCAGCAGCAAAGCAGCAGCAGCAGCGAAGCAGCAGCAGGAGCAGCAGGAAAGCAGCAGCAGCAAATCACCATCAGCAGCAAAGAAGCAGCAGCAGGGGCAAAGCAGCAGCAGCAGCAGCAGCAGCAAAGCAGCAGCAAAGCAGCAGCAGCAAAGCAGCAGCAGCAGCAGCAAAGCAGCATTAGCAGCAGCAGCAGCAGTAAAACAGCAGCAGCAAATCAGCAGCAGCAAAGCAGCAGCAAAGCAGCAGCAGCAGCAAAGAAGAAGAAGGAGAAGAAGCAGCAGCAGCAGCAGCTGCAGAAGAAGAAGCAGCAGCAGCAGCAGCAGCAGCAAAGAAGCAGTAGCAGGAAAGCAGCAGCAGAAGCAAAGCAGAAGCAGCAGCAAAGCAGCAGCAGCAGCAAAGTAGCAGCAGCAAAGAAGCAGCAGCAGGAGCAACGCAGCAGCAGCAGCAAAGCAGCAGCAGCAGCAAAGCAGCAGAAGCAGCAAAGCAGCAGCAGCGGCAAAGCAGCAGCAGCAGCAGCAGCAGCAGCAGCAGCAGCAAAGCAGCAGCACCAAAGCAGCAGCAGGAGAAAAGCAGCAGCAGCAACAGCAAAGCAGCAGCAGCAGCAGCAGCAGCAGCAGCAGCAGCAGCAGCAGCAGCAGCAGCAGCAGCAGCAAAGCAGCAGCAGCAGCAAAGCAGCAGCAGCAGCAAAACAGCAGCAGCAAAGCAGTAGCAGAAGCAAAGCAGCAGCAAAGCAGCAGCAGCAGCAAAGTAGCAGCAGCAGCAAAGCAGCAGCAGCAGCAGGAGCAGCAGCAGCAGCAGCAAAGCAGCAGCAAAGCAGCAGCAAAGCAGCAGCAAAGCAGCAGCAGCAGCCAATCAGCAGCAAGCAGCAGCAACAGCAAAGCAGCAGTAGCTGCAGCAGCAGCAGTAAAGCAGCAGCAGCAAATCAGGAGCAGCAAAGCAGCAGCAAAGCAGCAGCAGCAGCAAAGAAGAAGAAGGAGAAGAAGAAGCAGCAGCAGCTGCAGAAGAAGCAGCAGCAGCAGCAGCAGCAAAGAAGCAGTAGCAGGAAAGCAGCAGCAGCAGCAAAGCAGAAGCAGCAGCAAAGCAGCAGCAGCAGCAAAGTAGCAGCAGCAAAGAAGCAGCAGCAGGAGCAACGCAGCAGCAGCAGCAAAGCAGCAGCAGCAGCAGCAGCAAAGCAGCAGCACCAAAGCAGCAGCAGGAGCAAAGCAGCAGCAGCAGCAGCAAAGCAGCAGCAGCAGCAGCAGCAGCAAAGCAGTAGCAGCAGCAAAGCAGCAGCAAAGCAGCAGCAGCAGCAAAGTAGCAGCAGCAGCAAAGCAGCAGCAGCAGCAGGAGCAGCAGCAGCAGCAGCAAAGCAGCAGCAAAGCAGCAGCAGCAGCAGCAAAGCAGCAGCAGCAAAGCAGCAAAAGCAATTCAGCAGCAGCAAAGAAGCAGCAGCAGCAGCAGCAGCAGCAAAGAAGCAGCAGCAGCAGCAGCAGCAGCAGCAAAGAAGCAGCAGTGGCAAAGCAGCAGCAGCAAAGCAGCAGCAAAGTAGCACCAGCAGCAAAGCAGAAGCAGGAGCAGCAAGAGCAAAGGTGCAAAGCAGCAGCAAATCAGCAGCAGCAAAGCAGCAGCAAAGCAGCAGCAGCAGCAGCAAAGAAGAAGAAGAAGAAGCAGCAGCAGCTGCAGCAGCTGCAGAAGAAGCAGCAGCAGCAGCAGCAGCAAAGAAGCAGTAGCAGGAAAGCAGCAGCAGCAGCAAAGCAGAAGCAGCAGCAAAGCAGCAGCAGCAGCAGCAGCAAAGTAGCAGCAGCAAAGTAGCAGCAGCCAAGCTGCAGCAGCAGCAGCAGCAAAGCAGCAGCAGCAAAGCAGCACCACCAAAGCAGCAGCAGCAGCAAACAAGCAGCAGCAGCAGCAGCAGCAGCAGCAGCAAAGCAGCAGCAGCAGCAACAGCAAAGCAGCAGCAGCAGCAACAGCAAAGCAGCAGCAGCAGCAGCAGCAGCAAAGCAGCAGCAGCAGCAGCAAAGCAGCAGCAGCAGCAGCAGCAAAGCAGCAGCAGCAGCAGGAAAGCAGCAGAAGCAATTCAGCAGCAGCAGCAAAGCAGCAGCAGCAAAGCAGCAGCAAAGCAGCAGCAAAACAGCAGCAAAGCAGCAGCAAAGCAGCAGCAGCAAAGCAGCAGCAGCAAAGCAGCAGCAGCAAAGCAGCAGCAGCAAAGCAGCAGCAGTAAGAAAGCAGCAGCAGCAGCAAAGCAGAAGCAGCAGCAAAGCAGCAGCAGCAGCAAAGTAGCAGCAGCAAAGCAGCAGCAGCAGCAGCAGCAGCAGCAAAGCAGCACCACCAAAGCAGCAGCAGCAGCAGCAGCAGCAAAGAAGCAGCAGGAGGAGCAAAGCAGCAGCAGCAGCAAAGCAGCAGCAAATCAGCAGCAGCAGCAGCAAAGCAGCAGCAGCAAAGCAGCAGCAGCAGTGAAGCAGCAGCAGGAGCAGCAGGAAAGCAGCAGCAGCAAATCAGCATCAGCAGCAAAGCAGCAGCAGCAAAGCAGCAGCAAAACAGCAGCAAAGCAGGAGGAAAGCAACAGCAAGAAAGCAGCAGCAGCAGCAGCAAAGCAGCAACAGCAAAGCAGCAGCAGCAGCAAAGCAGGAGCAGGAACAAAGCAGCAGCAGCAGCAGCAGCAGGAGCAGCAGCAGCAGCAGCAAAGCAGCAGCAAAGCAGCAGCAGCAACAGCAAAGCAGCAGCAGCAAATCAGCAGCAGCAAAGCAGCAGCAGCAGCAGCAAAGAAGCAGCAGCAGGGGCAAAGCAGCAGCAAAGCAGCAGCAGCAGCAATGCAGCAGCAGCAAAGCAGAAGCAGGAGCAGCAGCAGCAAAGCAGCAGCAAATCAGCAGCAAGCAGCAGCAAAGCAGCAGCAGCAGCAGCAGCAGCAAAGCAGCAGTAGCAGCAGCAGCAGTAAAGCAGCAGCAGCAGCAAATCAGCAGCAGCAAAGCAGCAGCAGCAGCAAAGAAGAAGAAGCAGCAGCGGCAGCAGCTGCAGAAGAAGCTGCAGCAGCAGCAGCAGCAGCAAAGAAGCAGTAGCAGGAAAGCAGCAGCAGCAGCAAAGCAGAAAGAGCAGCAAAGCAGCAGCAGCAGCAGCAAAGTAGCAGCAGCAAAGAAGCAGCAGCAGGAGCAACGCAGCAGCAGCAGCAGCAGAGCAGCAGCAGCAGCAAAGCAGCAGCAGCAGCAGCAAAGCAGCAGCAGCAGCAAAGCAGCAGCAGCAGCAAAGCAGCAGCAGCACAGCAGCAAAGCAGCAGCAGCAGCACCAGCAGCAGCAGCAGCAGCAGCAGCAGCAGCAGCAGCAGCAGCAGGAAAGCAGCAGAAGCAATTCAGCAGCAGCAGCAAAGCAGCAGCAGCAGCAAAGCAGCAGCAAAGCAGCAGCAAAACAGCAGCAAAGCAGCAGCAAAGCAGCAGCAGTAAGAAAGCAGCAGCAGCAGCAAAGCAGAAGCAGCAGCAAAGCAGCAGCAGCAGCAAAGTAGCAGCAGCAAAGCAGCAGCAGCAGCAAAGCAGCAAAGCAGCAGCAGCAGCTAAGTATTACAAGCAAAGAAGCAGCAGCAGGAGCAACGCAGCAGCAGCAGCAAAGCAGAAGCAGCAGCAAAGCAGCAGCAGCAGCAGCAGCAGACAAAGTAGCAGCAGCAAAGAAGCAGCAGCAGGAGCAACGCAGCAGCAGCAGCAAAGCAGCAGCAAAGCAGCAGCAGCAGCAAAGCAGCAGCAGAAGCAAAGCAGCAGCAGCAGCAAAGTAGCAGCAGCAAAGAAGCAGCTGCAGGAGCAACGCAGCAGCAGCAGCAAAGCAGAAGCAGCAGCAAAGCAGCAGCAGCAGCAGCAAAGTAGCAGCAGCAAAGAAGCAGCAGCAATAGCAACGCAGCAGCAGCAGCAAAGCAGCAGCAGCCGCAGCAGCAAAGCAGCAGCAGCAGCAGCAGCAGGAAAGCAGCAGAAGCATTTCAGCAGCAGCAGAATCATTTCAGCAGCAGCAGCAAAGCAGCAGCAGCAAAGCAGCAGCAAAACAGCAGCAAAGCAGCAGCAAAGCAGCAGCAGCAAAGCAGCAGCAGTAAGAAAGCAGCAGCAGCAGCAAAGCAGAAGCAGCAGCAAAGCAGCAGCAGCAGCAAAGTAGCAGCAGCAGCAGCAGCAAAGCAGCAGCAGCAAAGCAGCACCACCAAAGCAGCAGCAGCAGCAAAGAAGCAGCAGGAGGAGCAAAGCAGCAGCAGCAGCAGCAAAGCAGCAGCAAATCAGCAGCAGCAGCAGCAGCAGCAGCAGCAGCAAAGCAGCAGCAGCAGCGAAGCAGCAGCAGGAGCAGCAGGAAAGCAGCAGCAGCAAATCAGCATCAGCAGCAAAGCAGCAGCAGCAGCAGCAGCAGCAAAGCAGCAGCAAAGCAGCAGCAGCAGCAGCAAAGCAGCAGCAACAGCAAAGCAGCAGCAGCAAAGCAGCAGCAGCAGCAAAGCAGCAGCAGCAGCAGCAGCAGCAGCAAGCAGCAGCAGCAGCAGCAGCAAAGCAGCAGCAACAGCAGCAGCAGCAGCAGGAAAGCAGCAGAAGCAATTCAGCAGCAGCAGCAAAGCAGCAGCAGCAAAGCAGCAGCAAAGCAGCAGCAAAACAGCAGCAAAGCAGCAGCAGTAAGAAAGCAGCAGCAGCAGCAAAGCAGAAGCAGCAGCAAAGCAGCAGCAGCAGCAAAGTAGCAGCAGCCAAGCAGCAGCAGCAGCAGCAAAGCAGCAGCAGCAAAGCAGCAGCAGCAAAGCAGCGCCACCAAAGCAGCAGCAGCAGCAGCAAGAAGCAGCAGCAGCAGCAGCAGCAGCAGCAGCAGCAAAGCAGCAGCAGCAGCAACAGCAAAGCAGCAGCAGCAGCAACAGCAATGCAGCAGCAGCAGCAGCAGCAGCAGCAGCAAAGCAGCAGCAGCAGCAGCAGCAAAGCAGCAGCAGCAGCAGCAGCAGCAAAGCAGCAGCAGCAGCAGCAGGAAAGCAGCAGAAGCAAATCAGCAGCAGCAGCAAAGCAGCAGCAGCAAAGCAGCAGCAGCAAAGCAGCAGCAGTGAGAAAGCAGCAGCAGCAGCAAAGCAGAAGCAGCAGCAAAGCAGCAGCAGCAGCAAAGTAGCAGCAGCAAAGCAGCAGCAGCAAAGCAGCACCACCAAAGCAGCAGCAGCAGCAAATCAGCAGCAGCAGCAGCAAAGCAGCAGCAGCAAAGCAGCAGCAGCAAAGCAGCAGCAGCAGCGAACCAGCAGCAGGAGCAGCAGGAAAGCAGCAGCAGCAAATCAGCATCAGCAGCAAAGCAGCAGCAGCAAAGCAGCAGCAAAACAGCAGCAAAGCAGGAGGAAAGCAACAGCAAGAAAGCAGCAGCAGCAGCAGCAGCAGCAAAGCAGCAGCAGCAGCAAAGCAGCAGCAGCAAAGCAGCAACAGCAAAGCAGCAGCAGCAGCAGCAGCAAAGCAGCAGCAGCAAAGCAGGAGCAGGAGCAAAGCAGCAGCAGCAGCAGGAGCAGCAGCAGCAGCAGCAGCAAAGCAGCAGCAGCAGCAGGAGCAGCAGCAGCAGCAGCAAAGCAGCAGCAAAGCAGCAGCAGCAACAGCAAAGCAGCAGCAGCAAATCAGCAGCAGCAAAGCAGCAGCAGCAGCAGCAAAGAAGCAGCAGCAGGGGCAAAGCAGCAGCAAAGCAGCAGCAGCAGCAATGCAGCAGCAGCAAAGCAGAAGCAGGAGCAGCAGCAGCAAAGCAGCAGCAAATCAGCAGCAAGCAGCAGCAAAGCAGCAGCAGCAAAGCAGCAGTAGCAGCAGCAGCAGTAAAGCAGCAGCAGCAGCAAATCAGCAGCAGCAAAGCAGCAGCAGCAGCAGCAAAGAAGAAGAAGGAGAAGAAGCAGCAGCAGCAGCAGGTGCAGAAGAAGCAGCAGCAGCAGCAAAGCAGAAGCAGCAGCAAAGCAGCAGCAGCAGCAAAGTAGCAGCAGCAAAGAAGCAGCAGGAGCAACGCAGCAGCAGCAGCAAAGCAGCAGCAGAAAAACAGCAGCAGCAAAGCAGCAGCAGCAGCAGCAAAGCAGCAGCAAAGTAGCACCAGCAGCAAAGCAGAAGCAGGAGCAGCAGCACACAAAGGTGCAAAGCAGCAGCAAATCAGCAGCAGCAAAGCAGCAGCAAAGCAGCAGCAGCAAAGAAGTAGAAGAAGAAGCAGCAGCAGCAGCAGCTGCAGAAGAAGCTGCAGCAGCAGAAGCAGCAGCAGCAATGAAGCAGTAGCAGGAAAGCAGCAGCAGCAGCAAAGCAGAAGCAGCAGCAAAGCAGCAGCAGCAGCAGCAGCAGCAAAGTAGCAGCAGCAAAGAAGCAGCAGCAGGAGCAACGCAGCAGCAGCAGCAGAGCAGCAGCAGCAGCAAAGCAGCAGCAGCAGCAAAGCAGCAGCAGCAGCAAAGCAGCAGCAGCAGCAGCAGCAGCAGCAGCAGGAAAGCAGCAGAAGCAATTCAGCAGCAGCCGCAAAGCAGCAGCAGCAGCAAAGCAGCAGCAAAGCAGCAGCAAAACAGCAGCAAAGCAGCAGCAGTAAGAAAGCAGCAGCAGCAGCAAAGCGGAAGCAGCAGCAAAGCAGCAGCAGCAGCAAAGTAGCAGCAGCAAAGCAGCAGCAGCAGCAGCAAAGCAGCAGCAGCAAAGAAGCAGCAGGAGGAGCAAAGCAGCAGCAGCAGCAAAGCAGCAGCAAATCAGCAGCAGCAGCAGCAAAGCAGCAGCAGCAGCGAAGCAGCAGCAGGAGCAGCAGGAAAGCAGCAGCAGCAAATCACCATCAGCAGCAAAGAAGCAGCAGCAGGGGCAAAGCAGCAGCAGCAGCAGCAGCAAAGCAGCAGCAAAGCAGCAGCAGCAAAGCAGCAGCAGCAGCAGCAAAGCAGCATTAGCAGCAGCAGCAGCAGTAAAACAGCAGCAGCAAATCAGCAGCAGCAAAGCAGCAGCAAAGCAGCAGCAGCAGCAGCAACAGCAAAGCAGCAGCAGCAGCAACAGCAAAGCAGCAGCAGCAGCAGCAGCAAAGCAGCAGCAGCAGCAGCAGCAGCAGGAAAGCAGCAGAAGCAAATCAGCAGCAGCAGCAAAGCAGCAGCAGCAAAGCAGCAGCAAAGCAGCAGCAAAACAGCAGCAAAGCAGCAGCAAAGCAGCAGCAGCAAAACAGCAGCAGCAAAGCAGCAGCAGTGAGAAAGCAGCAGCAGCAGCAAAGCAGAAGCAGCAGCAAAGCAGCAGCAGCAGCAAAGTAGCAGCAGCAAAGCAGCAGCAGCAGCAGCAGCAGCAAAGCAGCAGCAGCAAAGCAGCACCACCAAAGCAGCAGCAGCAGCAAAGAAGCAGCAGGAGGAGCAAAGCAGCAGCAGCAGCAAAGCAGCAGCAAATCAGCAGCAGCAGCAGCAAAGCAGCAGCAGCAAAGCAGCAGCAAAGCAGCAGCAGCAGCGAAGCAGCAGCAGGAGCAGCAGGAAAGCAGCAGCAGCAAATCAGCATCAGCAGCAAAGCAGCAGCAGCAAAGCAGCAGCAAAACAGCAGCAAAGCAGGAGGAAAGCAACAGCAAGAAAGCAGCAGCAGCAGCAGCAGCAGCAGCAGCAGCAGCAAAGCAGCAGCAGCAGCAAAGCAGCAACAGCAAAGCAGCAGCAAAGCAGCAGCAGCAAAGCAGGAGCAGGAGCAAAGCAGCAGCAGCAGCAGGAGCAGCAGCAGCAGCAGCAGCAAAGCAGCAGCAGCAGCAGGAGCAGCAGCAGCAGCAGCAAAGCAGCAGCAGCAACAGCAAAGCAGCAGCAGCAAATCAGCAGCAGCAGCAGCAGCAAAGAAGCAGCAGCAGGGGCAAAGCAGCAGCAAAGCAGCAGCAGCAGCAGCAATGCAGCAGCAGCAAAGCAGAAGCAGGAGCAGCAGCAGCAAAGCAGCAGCAAATCAGCAGCAAGCAGCAGCAAAGCAGCAGCAGCAGCAGCAAAGCAGCAGTAGCAGCAGCAGCAGTAAAGCAGCAGCAGCAGCAAATCAGCAGCAGCAGCAAAGAAGAAGAAGGAGAAGAAGCAGCAGCAGCAGCAGCAGGTGCAGAAGAAGCAGCAGCAGCAGCAAAGCAGAAGCAGCAGCAAAGCAGCAGCAGCAGCAAAGTAGCAGCAGCAAAGAAGCAGCAGGAGCAACGCAGCAGCAGCAGCAAAGCAGCAGCAGCAAAACAGCAGCAGCAAAGCAGCAGCAGCAGCAGCAAAGCAGCAGCAAAGTAGCACCAGCAGCAAAGCAGAAGCAGGAGCAGCAGCACACAAAGGTGCAAAGCAGCAGCAAATCAGCAGCAGCAAAGCAGCAGCAAAGCAGCAGCAGCAAAGAAGAAGAAGAAGCAGCAGCAGCAGCAGCTGCAGAAGAAGCTGCAGCAGCAGAAGCAGGAGCAGCAATGAAGCAGTAGCAGGAAAGGAGCAGCAGCAGCAAAGCAGAAGCAGCAGCAAAGCAGCAGCAGCAGCAAAGTAGCAGCAGCAAAGAAGCAGCAGCAGGAGCAACGCAGCAGCAGCAGCAGAGCAGCAGCAGCAGCAAAGCAGCAGCAGCAGCAAAGCAGCAGCAGCAGCAGCAGCAAAGCAGCAGCAGCAGCAGCAGGAAAGCAGCAGAAGCAATTCAGCAGCAGCAGCAAAGCAGCAGCAGCAACAGCAAAGCAGCAGCAAAGCAGCAGCAAGACAGCAGCAAAGCAGCAGCAGTAAGAAAGCAGCAGCAGCAGCAAAGCAGAAGCAGCAGCAAAGCAGCAGCAGCAGCAAAGTAGCAGCAGCAAAGCAGCCGCAGCAGCAGCAAAGCAGCAGCAGCAAAGCAGCAGCAGCAGCAAAGAAGCAGCAGGAGGAGCAAAGCAGCAGCAGCAGCAGCAGCAAAGCAGCAGCAAATCAGCAGCAGCAGCAGCAAAGCAGCAGCAGCAAAGCAGCAGCAGCAGCGAAGCAGCAGCAGGAGCAGCAGGAAAGCAGCAGCAGCAAATCACCATCAGCAGCAAAGAAGCAGCAGCAGGGGCAAAGCAGCAGCAGCAGCAGCAGCAGCAGCAGCAGCAGCAGCAAAGCAGCAGCAAAGCAGCAGCAGCAAAGCAGCAGCAGCAGCAGCAGCAAAGCAGCATTAGCAGCAGCAGCAGCAGTAAAACAGCAGCAGCAAATCAGCAGCAGCAAAGCAGCAGCAAAGCAGCAGCAGCAGCAAAGAAGAAGAAGGAGAAGAAGCAGCAGCAGCAGCAGCTGCAGAAGAAGAAGCAGCAGCAGCAGCAGCAAAGAAGCAGTAGCAGGAAAGCAGCAGCAGCAGCAAAGCAGAAGCAGCAGCAAAGCAGCAGCAGCAGCAAAGTAGCAGCAGCAAAGAAGCAGCAGCAGGAGCAACGCAGCAGCAGCAGCAAAGCAGCAGCAGCAGCAAAGCAGGAGCAGCAGCAAAGCAGCAGCAGCAGCAAAGCAGCAGCACCAAAGCAGCAGCAGGAGAAAAGCAGCAGCAGCAACAGCAAAGCAGCAGCAGCAGCAGCACAGCAGCAGCAAAGCAGCAGCAGCAGCCAATCAGCAGCAAGCAGCAGCAACAGCAAAGCAGCAGTAGCTGCAGCAGCAGCAGTAAAGCAGCAGCAGCAAATCAGGAGCAGCAAAGCAGCAGCAAAGCAGCAGCAGCAGCAAAGAAGAAGAAGGAGAAGAAGAAGAAGCAGCAGCAGCAGCAGCAGCAGCAGCAAAGCAGCAGCAGCAGCAAAGAAGCAACAGCAAAGCAGCAGCAGCAGCAGCAGCAAAGCAGCAGCAGCAAAGCAGGAGCAGGAGCAAAGCAGCAGCAGCAGCAGGAGCAGCAGCAGCAGCAGCAGCAGCAGGAGCAGCAGCAGCAGCAGCAGCAAAGCAGCAGCAGCAAATCAGCAGCAGCAAAGCAGCAGCAGCAGCAGCAAAGAAGCAGCAGCAGGGGCAAAGCAGCAGCAAAGCAGCAGCAGCAGCAGCAATGCAGCAGCAGCAAAGCAGAAGCAGGAGCAGCAGCAGCAAAGCAGCAGCAAATCAGCAGCAAGCAGCAGCAAAGCAGCAGCAGCAGCAGCAGCAAAGCAGCAGTAGCAGCAGCAGCAGTAAAGCAGCAGCAGCAGCAAATCAGCAGCAGCAAAGCAGCAGCAGCAGCAGCAAAGAAGAAGAAGGAGAAGAAGCAGCAGCAGCAGCAGGTGCAGAAGAAGCAGCAGCAGCAGCAGCAAAGCAGAAGCAGCAGCAAAGCAGCAGCAGCAGCAAAGTAGCAGCAGCAAAGAAGCAGCAGGAGCAATGCAGCAGCAGCAGCAAAGCAGCAGCAGCAAAACAGCAGCAGCAAAGCAGCAGCAGCAGCAGCACGCAGCAAAGCAGCAGCAAAGTAGCACCAGCAGCAAAGCAGAAGAAGGAGCAGCAGCACACAAAGGTGCAAAGCAGCAGCAAATCAGCAGCAGCAAAGCAGCAGCAAAGCAGCAGCAGCAAAGAAGAAGAAGAAGAAGCAGCAGCAGCAGCAGCAGCTGCAGAAGAAGCTGCAGCAGCAGAAGCAGCAGCAGCAATGAAGCAGTAGCAGGAAAGCAGCAGCAGCAGCAAAGCAGAAGCAGCAGCAAAGCAGCAGCAGCAGCAAAGTAGCAGCAGCAAAGAAGCAGCAGCAGGAGCAACGCAGCAGCAGCAGCAGCAAGCAGCAGCAGCAGCAGCAGCAGCAGCAGCAGCAGCAAAGCAGCAGCAGCAGCAGCAGCAGGAAAGCAGCAGAAGCAATTCAGCAGCAGCAGGAAAGCAGCAGAAGCAATTCAGCAGCAGCAGCAAAGCAGCAGCAGCAGCAGCAGCAAAGCAGCAGCAAAGCAGCAGCAAAACAGCAGCAAAGCAGCAGCAGTAAGAAAGCAGCAGCAGCAGCAAAGCAGAAGCAGCAGCAAAGCAGCAGCAGCAAAGTAGCAGCAGCAAAGCAGCCGCAGCAGCAGCAAAGCAGCAGCAGCAAAGAAGCAGCAGGAGGAGCAAAGCAGCAGCAGCAGCAGCAAAGCAGCAGCAAAGCAGCAGCAGCAGCAGCAAAGCAGCAGCAGCAGCGAAGCAGCAGCAGGAGCAGCAGGAAAGCAGCAGCAGCAAATTACCATCAGCAGCAAAGAAGCAGCAGCAGCAGCAGCAGCAGCAAAGCAGCAGCAAAGCAGCAGCAAAGCAGCAGCAGCAAAGCAGCAGCAGCAGCAAAGCAGCATTAGCAGCAGCAGCAGCAGTAAAACAGCAGCAGCAAATCAGCAGCAGCAAAGCAGCAGCAAAGCAGCAGCAGCAGCAAAGAAGAAGAAGGAGAAGAAGCAGCAGCAGCAGCAGCTGCAGAAGAAGAAGCAGCAGCAGCAGCAGCAAAGCAGCAGTAGCAGCAGCAGCAGTAAAGCAGCAGCAGCAGCAAATCAGCAGCAGCAAAGCAGCAGCAGCAGCAGCAAAGAAGAAGAAGGAGAAGAAGCAGCAGCAGCAGCAGGTGCAGAAGAAGCAGCAGCAGCAGCAGCAAAGCAGAAGCAGCAGCAAAGCAGCAGCAGCAGCAAAGTAGCAGCAGCAAAGAAGCAGCAGGAGCAATGCAGCAGCAGCAGCAAAGCAGCAGCAGCAAAACAGCAGCAGCAAAGCAGCAGCAGCAGCAGCAGCAGCAGCAAAGCAGCAGCAAAGTAGCACCAGCAGCAAAGCAGAAGCAGGAGCAGCAGCACACAAAGGTGCAAAGCAGCAGCAAATCAGCAGCAGCAAAGCAGCAGCAAAGCAGCAGCAGCAAAGAAGAAGAAGAAGAAGCAGCAGCAGCAGCAGCTGCAGAAGAAGCTGCAGCAGCAGAAGCAGCAGCAGCAATGAAGCAGTAGCAGGAAAGCAGCAGCAGCAGCAAAGCAGAAGCAGCAGCAAAGCAGCAGCAGCAGCAGCAAAGTAGCAGCAGCAAAGAAGCAGCAGCAGGAGCAACGCAGCAGCAGCAGAGCAGCAGCAGCAGCAGCAGCAAGCAGCAGCAGCAGCAGCAGCAGCAGCAAAGCAGCAGCAGCAGCAGCAGCAGGAAAGCAGCAGAAGCAATTCAGCAGCAGCAGCAAAGCAGCAGCAGCAGCAGCAAAGCAGCAGCAAAGCAGCAGCAAAACAGCAGCAAAGCAGCAGCAGTAAGAAAGCAGCAGCAGCAGCAAAGCAGAAGCAGCAGCAAAGCAGCAGCAGCAGCAAAGTAGCAGCAGCAAAGCAGCCGCAGCAGCAGCAAAGCAGCAGCAGCAGCAAAGAAGCAGCAGGAGGAGCAAAGCAGCAGCAGCAGCAGCAAAGCAGCAGCAAATCAGCAGCAGCAGCAGCAAAGCAGCAGCAGCAGCGAAGCAGCAGCAGGAGCAGCAGGAAAGCAGCAGCAGCAAATCACCATCAGCAGCAAAGAAGCAGCAGCAGGGGCAAAGCAGCAGCAGCAGCAGCAGCAAAGCAGCAGCAAAGCAGCAGCAGCAAAGCAGCAGCAGCAAAGCAGCATTAGCAGCAGCAGCAGCAGCAGTAAAACAGCAGCAGCAAATCAGCAGCAGCAAAGCAGCAGCAAAGAAGAAGAAGGAGAAGAAGCAGCAGCAGCAGCAGCTGCAGAAGAAGAAGCAGCAGCAGCAGCAGCAAAGAAGCAGTAGCAGGAAAGCAGCAGCAGCAGCAAAGCAGAAGCAGCAGCAAAGCAGCAGCAGCAGCAAAGTAGCAGCAGCAAAGAAGCAGCAGCAGGAGCAACGCAGCAGCAGCAGCAAAGCAGCAGCAGCAGCAAAGCAGCAGCAGCAGCAAAGCAGCAGCAGCAGCAAAGCAGCAGCAGCAGCAGCAGCAGCAAAGCAGCAGCACCAAAGCAGCAGCAGGAGAAAAGCAGCAGCAGCAACAGCAAAGCAGCAGCAGCAGCAGCAGCAGCAAAGCAGCAGCAGCAGCAAAGCAGCAGCAGCAGCAAAACAGCAGCAGCAAAGCAGTAGCAGAAGCAAAGCAGCAGCAAAGCAGCAGCAGCAGCAGCAAAGTAGCAGCAGCAGCAAAGCAGCAGCAGCAGCAGGAGCAGCAGCAGCAGCAGCAAAGCAGCAGCAAAGCAGCAGCAGCAGCCAATCAGCAGCAAGCAGCAGCAACAGCAAAGCAGCAGTAGCTGCAGCAGCAGCAGTAAAGCAGCAGCAGCAATTCAGGAGCAGCAAAGCAGCAGCAAAGCAGCAGCAGCAGCAAAGAAGAAGAAGGAGAAGAAGAAGCAGCAGCAGCTGCAGAAGAAGCAGCAGCAGCAGCAGCAGCAAAGAAGCAGTAGCAGGAAAGCAGCAGCAGCAGCAAAGCAGAAGCAGCAGCAAAGCAGCAGCAGCAGCAAAGTAGCAGCAGCAAAGAAGCAGCAGCAGGAGCAACGCAGCAGCAGCAGCAAAGCAGCAGCAGCAGCAGCAGCAGCAAAGCAGCAGCACCAAAGCAGCCGCAGGAGCAAAGCAGCAGCAGCAGCAAAGCAGCAGCAGCAGCAGCAGCAGCAGCAAAGCAGTAGCAGCAGCAAAGCAGCAAAGTAGCAGCAGCAGCAAAGCAGCAGCAGCAGCAGGAGCAGCAGCAGCAGCAAAGCAGCAGCAAAGCAGCAGCAGCAGCAAAGCAGCAGCAGCAAAGCAGCAAAAGCAATTCAGCAGCAGCAAAGAAGCAGCAGCAGCAGCAGCAGCAGCAGCAAAGAAGCAGCAGTGGCAAAGCAGCAGCAGCAAAGCAGCAGCAAAGTAGCACCAGCAGCAAAGCAGAAGCAGGAGCAGCAGCAGCAAAGGTGCAAAGCAGCAGCAAATCAGCAGCAGCAAAGCAGCAGCAAAGCAGCAGCAGCAGCAGCAAAGAAGAAGAAGAAGAAGCAGCAGCAGCTGCAGCAGCTGCAGAAGAAGCAGCAGCAGCAGCAGCAGCAAAGAAGCAGTAGCAGGAAAGCAGCAGCAGCAGCAAAGCAGAAGCAGCAGCAAAGCAGCAGCAGCAGCAGCAAAGTAGCAGCAGCAAAGTAGCAGCAGCCAAGCTGCAGCAGCAGCAGCAGCAGCAAAGCAGCAGCAGCAAAGCAGCACCACCAAAGCAGCAGCAGCAGCAAACAAGCAGCAGCAGCAGCAGTAGCAGCAGCAGCAAAGCAGCAGCAGCAGCAACAGCAAAGCAGCAGCAGCAGCAACAGCAAAGCAGCAGCAGCAGCAGCAGCAAAGCAGCAGCAGCAGCAGCAAGGCAGCAGCAACAGCAGCAGCAAAGCAGCAGCAGCAGCAGCAGAGCAGCAGCAGCAGCAAAGCAGCAGCAGCAGCAGCAAAGCAGCAGCAGCAGCAAAGCAGCATCAGCAGCAAAGCAGCAGCAGCAGCAGCAGCACCACCACCACCACCAGCAGCAGCAGCAGCAGCAGCAGCAGCAGCAGCAGCAGCAGCAGCAGCAGCAGCAGCAGCAGCAGCAGCAGCAGCAGCAGCAGCAGCAGCAGCAGCAGCAGCAGCAGGAAAGCAGCAGAAGCAATTCAGCAGCAGCAGCAAAGCAGCAGCAGCAGCAAAGCAGCAGCAAAGCTGCAGCAAAACAGCAGCAAAGCAGCAGCAAAGCAGCAGCAGTAAGAAAGCAGCAGCAGCAGCAAAGCAGAAGCAGCAGCAAAGCAGCAGCAGCAGCAAAGTAGCAGCAGCAAAGCAGCAGCAGCAGCAAAGCAGCAGCAGAAAAGCAGCAGCAGCAGCAAAGTAGCAGCAGCAATGCAGCAGCAGCAGCAAAGCAGCAGCAGAAAAGCAGCAGCAGCAGCAGCAGCAAAGAAGCAGCAGGAGGAGCAAAGCAGCAGCAGCAGCAAAGCAGCAGCAAATCAGCAGCAGCAGCAGCAAAGCAGCAGCAGCGAAGCAGCAGCAGGAGCAGCAGGAAAGCAGCAGCAGCAAATCAGCATCAGCAGAAAGCAGCAGCAGCAAAGCAGCAGAAAAACAGCAGCAAAGCAGGAGGAAAGCAACAGCAAGAAAGCAGCAGCAGCAGCAGCAGCAGCAGCAGCAGCAGCAGCAGCAGCAGCAGCAGCAGCAGCAGCAGCAGCAGCAGCAGCAGCAGCAGCAAAGAAGCAGCAGCAGGGGCAAAGCAGCAGCAGCAGCAGCAAAGCAGCAGCAAACAGCAGCAGCAAAGCAGCAGTAGCAGCAGCAGCAGCAGTAAAGCAGCAGCAGCAAATCAGCAGCAGCAAAGCAGCAGCAAAGCAGCAGCAGCAGCAAAGAAGAAGAAGGAGAAGAAGCAGCAGCAGCAGCTGCAGAAGAAGAAGCAGCAGCAGCAGCAGCAAAGAAGCAGTAGCAGGAAAGCAGCAGCAGCAGCAAAGCAGAAGCAGCAGCAAAGCAGCAGCAGCAGCTAAGTATTACAAGCAAAGAAGCAGCAGCAGGAGCAACGCAGCAGCAGCAGCAAAGCAGCAGCAGCAGCAAAGCAGCAGCAGAAGCAAAGCAGCAGCAGCAGCAAAGTAGCAGCAGCAAAGAAGCAGCTGCAGGAGCAACGCAGCAGCAGCAGCAAAGCAGAAGCAGCAGCAAAGCAGCAGCAGCAGCAAAGTAGCAGCAGCAAAGAAGCAGCAGCAATAGCAACGCAGCAGCAAAGCAGCAGCAAAGCAGCAGCAAAGCAGCAGCAGCAGCAGCAGCAGCGAAAGCAGCAGAAGCATTTCAGCAGCAGCAGAAGCATTTCAGCAGCACCAGCAAAGCAGCAGCAGCAAAGCAGCAGCAGCAAAGCAGCAGCAGCAAAGCAGCAGCAAAACAGCAGCAAAGCAGCAGCAAAGCAGCAGCAGCAAAGCAGCAGCAGTAAGAAAGCAGCAGCAGCAGCAAAGCAGAAGCAGCAGCAAAGCAGCAGCAGCAGCAAAGTAGCAGCAGCAATGCAGCAGCAGCAGCAGCAGCAGCAAAGCAGCAGCAGCAAAGCAGCACCACCAAAGCAGCAGCAGCAGCAAAGAAGCAGCAGGAGGAGCAAAGCAGCAGCAGCAGCAGCAAAGCAGCAGCAAATCAGCAGCAGCAGCAGCAGCAGCAGCAAAGCAGCAGCAGCAGCGAAGCAGCAGCAGGAGCAGCAGGAAAGCAGCAGCAGCAAATCAGCATCAGCAGCAAAGCAGCAGCAGCAGCAGCAGCAGCAAAGCAGCAGCAAAGCAGCAGCAGCAGCAGCAAAGCAGCAGCAGCAGCAGCAAAGCAGCAGCAACAGCAAAGCAGCAGCAGCAAAGCAGCAGCAGCAGCAAAGCAGCAGCAGCAGCAGCAGCAGCAAAGCAGCAGCAGCAGCAGCAGCAAAGCAGCAGCAACAGCAGCAGCAGCAGCAGGAAAGCAGCAGAAGCAATTCAGCAGCAGCAGCAAAGCAGCAGCAGCAAAGCAGCAGCAAAGCAGCAGCAAAACAGCAGCAAAGCAGCAGCAGCAAAGCAGCAGCAGTAAGAAAGCAGCAGCAGCAGCAAAGCAGAAGCAGCAGCAAAGCAGCAGCAGCAGCAAAGTAGCAGCAGCCAAGCAGCAGCAGCAGCAGCAAAGCAGCAGCAGCAAAGCAGCAGCAGCAAAGCAGCGCCACCAAAGCAGCAGCAGCAGCAAAGAAGCAGCAGCAGCAGCAGCAGCAAGCAGCAGCAGCAGCAGCAGCAACAGCAAAGCAGCAGCAGCAGCAACAGCAAAGCAGCAGCAGCAGCAACAGCAAAGCAGCAGCAGCAGCAGCAGCAGCAAAGCAGCAGCAGCAGCAGCAGCAGCAAAGCAGCAGCAGCAGCAGGAAAGCAGCAGAAGCAAATCAGCAGCAGCAGGAAAGCAGCAGCAGCAAAGCAGCAGCAAAACAGCAGCAAAGCAGCAGCAAAGCAGCAGCAGCAAAGCAGCAGCAGTGAGAAAGCAGCAGCAGCAGCAAAGCAGAAGCAGCAGCAAAGCAGCAGCAGCAGCAAAGTAGCAGCAGCAAAGCAGCAGCAGCAAAGCAGCACCACCAAAGCAGCAGCAGCAGCAAAGAAGCAGCAGGAGGAGCAAAGCAGCAGCAGCAGCAAAGCAGCAGCAAATCAGCAGCAGCAGCAGCAAAGCAGCAGCAGCAAAGCAGCAGCAGCAGCGAAGCAGCAGCAGGAGCAGCAGGAAAGCAGCAGCAGCAAATCAGCATCAGCAGCAAAGCAGCAGCAGCAAAGCAGCAGCAAAACAGCAGCAAAGCAGGAGGAAAGCAACAGCAAGAAAGCAGCAGCAGCAGCAGCAGCAAAGCAGCGGCAGCAGCAAAGCAGCAGCAGCAAAGCAGCAACAGCAAAGCAGCAGCAGCAGCAGCAGCAGCAAAGCAGCAGCAGCAAAGCAGGAGCAGGAGCAAAGCAGCAGCAGCAGCAGGAGCAGCAGAAGCAGCAGCAGCAGCAGCAGCAGGAGCAGCAGCAGCAGCAGCAAAGCAGCAGCAAAGCAGCAGCAGCAACAGCAAAGCAGCAGCAGCAAATCAGCAGCAGCAAAGCAGCAGCAGCAGCAGCAAAGAAGCAGCAGCAGGGGCAAAGCAGCAGCAAAGCAGCAGCAGCAGCAATGCAGCAGCAGCAAAGCAGAAGCAGGAGCAGCAGCAGCAAAGCAGCAGCAAATCAGCAGCAAGCAGCAGCAAAGCAGCAGCAGCAGCAGCAGCAGCAAAGCAGCAGTAGCAGCAGCAGCAGTAAAGCAGCAGCAGCAGAAAAACAGCAGCAGCAAAGCAGCAGCAGCAGCAGCAAAGCAGCAGCAAAGTAGCACCAGCAGCAAAGCAGAAGCAGGAGCAGCAGCACACAAAGGTGCAAAGCAGCAGCAAATCAGCAGCAGCAAAGCAGCAGCAAAGCAGCAGCAGCAAAGAAGTAGAAGAAGAAGCAGCAGCAGCAGCAATGAAGCAGTAGCAGGAAAGCAGCAGCAGCAGCAAAGCAGAAGCAGCAGCAAAGCAGCAGCAGCAGCAGCAAAGTAGCAGCAGCAAAGAAGCAGCAGCAGGAGCAACGCAGCAGCAGCAGCAGAGCAGCAGCAGCAGCAAAGCAGCAGCAGCAGCAAAGCAGCAGCAGCAGCAAAGCAGCAGCAGCAGCAAAGCAGCAGCAGCAGCAGCAGCAGCAAAGCAGCAGCAGCAGCAGCAGCAGGAAAGCAGCAGAAGCAATTCAGCAGCAGCCGCAAAGCAGCAGCAGCAGCAGCAAAGCAGCAGCAAAGCAGCAGCAAAACAGCAGCAAAGCAGCAGCAGTAAGAAAGCAGCAGCAGCAGCAAAGCAGAAGCAGCAGCAAAGCAGCAGCAGCAGCAGCAGCAAAGTAGCAGCAGCAAAGCAGCAGCAGCAAAGCAGCAGCAGCAGCAAAGAAGCAGCAGGAGGAGCAAAGCAGCAGCAGCAGCAAAGCAGCAGCAAATCAGCAGCAGCAGCAGCAAAGCAGCAGCAGCAGCAGCGAAGCAGCAGCAGGAGCAGCAGGAAAGCAGCAGCAGCAAATCACCATCAGCAGCAAAGAAGCAGCAGCAGGGGCAAAGCAGCAGCAGCAGCAGCAGCAAAGCAGCATAGCAGCAGCAGCAGCAGCAAAGCAGCAGCAGCAAAGCAGCAGCAGCAGCAGCAACAGCAAAGCAGCAGCAGCAGCAGACAGCAAAGCAGCAGCAGCAGCAGCAGCAGCAGCAGCAGCAGCAGCAGCAGCAGCAGCAGCAGCAGCAGCAGCAGCAGCAGCAAAGCAGCAGCAAAGCAGCAGCAAAACAGCAGCAAAGCAGCAGCAAAACAGCAGCAGCAAAGCAGCAGCAGTGAGAAAGCAGCAGCAGCAGCAAAGCAGAAGCAGCAGCAAAGCAGCAGCAGCAGCAAAGCAGCAGCAGCAGCAAAGCAGCAGCAGCAGCAAAGTAGCAGCAGCAAATCAGCAGCAGCAGCAGCAAAGCAGCAGCAGCAAAGCAGCACCACCAAAGCAGCAGCAGCAGCAAAGAAGCAGCAGGAGGAGCAAAGCAGCAGCAGCAGCAAAGCAGCAGCAAATCAGCAGCAGCAGCAGCAAAGCAGCCGCAGCAAAGCAGCAGCAAAGCAGCAGCAGCAGCGAAGCAGCAGCAGGAGCAACAGGAAAGCAGCAGCAGCAAATCAGCATCAGCAGCAAAGCAGCAGCAGCAAAGCAGCAGCAAAACAGCAGCAAAGCAGGAGGAAAGCAACAGCAAGAAAGCAGCAGCAGCAGCAGCAGCAGCAGCAGCAAAGCAGCAGCAGCAGCAAAGCAGCAACAGCAAAGCAGCAGCAGCAGCAGCAGCAAAGCAGCAGCAGCAAAGCAGGAGCAGGAGCAAAGCAGCAGCAGCAGCAGGAGCAGCAGCAGCAGCAGCAGCAAAGCAGCAGCAGCAGCAGCAGGAGCAGCAGCAGCAGCAGCAAAGCAGCAGCAAAGCAGCAGCAGCAACAGCAAAGCAGCAGCAGCAAATCAGCAGCAGCAGCAGCAAAGAAGCAGCAGCAGCAGCAATGCAGCAGCAGCAAAGCAGAAGCAGGAGCAGCAGCAGCAAAGCAGCAGCAAATCAGCAGCAAGCAGCAGCAAAGCAGCAGCAGCAGCAGCAGCAGCAGCAAAGCAGCAGTAGCAGCAGCAGCAGTAAAGCAGCAGCAGCAGCAAATCAGCAGCAGCAGCAAAGAAGAAGAAGGAGAAGAAGCAGCAGCAGCAGGTGCAGAAGAAGCAGCAGCAGCAGCAGCAAAGCAGAAGCAGCAGCAAAGCAGCAGCAGCAGCAAAGTAGCAGCAGCAAAGAAGCAGCAGGAGCAACGCAGCAGCAGCAGCAAAGCAGCAGCAGCAAAACAGCAGCAGCAAAGCAGCAGCAGCAGCAAAGCAGCAGCAAAGTAGCACCAGCAGCAAAGCAGAAGCAGGAGCAGCAGCACACAAAGGTGCAAAGCAGCAGCAAATCAGCAGCAGCAAAGCAGCAGCAAAGCAGCAGCAGCAAAGAAGAAGAAGAAGCAGCAGCAGCAGCAGCAGCTGCAGAAGAAGCTGCAGCAGCAGAAGCAGCAGCAGCAATGAAGCAGTAGCAGGAAAGCAGCAGCAGCAGCAAAGCAGAAGCAGCAGCAAAGCAGCAGCAGCAGCAAAGTAGCAGCAGCAGGAGCAACGCAGCAGCAGCAGCAGAGCAGCAGCAGCAGCAAAGCAGCAGCAGCAGCAAAGCAGCAACAGCAGCAGCAGCAAAGCAGCAACAGCAGCAGCAGCAAAGCAGCAGCAGCAGCAGGAAAGCAGCAGAAGCAATTCAGCAGCAGCAGCAAAGCAGCAGCAGCAACAGCAAAGCAGCAGCAAAGCAGCAGCAGCAGCAGCAGCACCACCACCACACACCAGCAGCAGCAGCAGCAGCAGCAGCAGCAGCAGCAGCAGCAGCAGCAGCAGCAGCAGCAGCAGCAGCAGCAAGCAGCAGCAGCAGCAGCAGCAGCAGCAGCAGCAGCAGCAGCAGGAAAGCAGCAGAAGCAATTCAGCAGCAGCAGCAAAGCAGCAGCAGCAGCAAAGCAGCAGCAAAGCTGCAGCAAAACAGCAGCAAAGCAGCAGCAAAGCAGCAGCAGTAAGAAAGCAGCAGCAGCAGCAAAGCAGAAGCAGCAGCAAAGCAGCAGCAGCAGCAAAGTAGCAGCAGCAAAGCAGCAGCAGCAGCAAAGCAGCAGCAGAAAAGCAGCAGCAGCAGCAAAGTAGCAGCAGCAATGCAGCAGCAGCAGCAAAGCAGCAGCAGAAAAGCAGCAGCAGCAGCAGCAGCAAAGAAGCAGCAGGAGGAGCAAAGCAGCAGCAGCAGCAAAGCAGCAGCAAATCAGCAGCAGCAGCAGCAAAGCAGCAGCAGCGAAGCAGCAGCAGGAGCAGCAGGAAAGCAGCAGCAGCAAATCAGCATCAGCAGAAAGCAGCAGCAGCAAAGCAGCAGAAAAACAGCAGCAAAGCAGGAGGAAAGCAACAGCAAGAAAGCAGCAGCAGCAGCAGCAGCAGCAGCAGCAGCAGCAGCAGCAGCAGCAGCAGCAGCAGCAGCAGCAGCAGCAGCAGCAGCAGCAGCAGCAGCAGCAGCAAAGAAGCAGCAGCAGGGGCAAAGCAGCAGCAGCAGCAGCAAAGCAGCAGCAAACAGCAGCAGCAAAGCAGCAGTAGCAGCAGCAGCAGCAGTAAAGCAGCAGCAGCAAATCAGCAGCAGCAAAGCAGCAGCAAAGCAGCAGCAGCAGCAAAGAAGAAGAAGGAGAAGAAGCAGCAGCAGCAGCTGCAGAAGAAGAAGCAGCAGCAGCAGCAGCAAAGAAGCAGTAGCAGGAAAGCAGCAGCAGCAGCAAAGCAGAAGCAGCAGCAAAGCAGCAGCAGCAGCTAAGTATTACAAGCAAAGAAGCAGCAGCAGGAGCAACGCAGCAGCAGCAGCAAAGCAGAAGCAGCAGCAAAGCAGCAGCAGCAGCAGCAGCAAAGTAGCAGCAGCAAAGAAGCAGCAGCAGGAGCAACGCAGCAGCAGCGGCAAAGCAGCAGCAAAGCAGCAGCAGCAGCAAAGCAGCAGCAGAAGCAAAGCAGCAGCAGCAGCAAAGTAGCAGCAGCAAAGAAGCAGCTGCAGGAGCAACGCAGCAGCAGCAGCAAAGCAGAAGCAGCAGCAAAGCAGCAGCAGCAGCAAAGTAGCAGCAGCAAAGAAGCAGCAGCAATAGCAACGCAGCAGCAAAGCAGCAGCAAAGCAGCAGCAAAGCAGCAGCAGCAGCAGCAGCAGCAGCAGCAGGAAAGCAGCAGAAGCATTTCAGCAGCAGCAGAAGCATTTCAGCAGCACCAGCAAAGCAGCAGCAGCAAAGCAGCAGCAGCAAAGCAGCAGCAGCAAAGCAGCAGCAAAACAGCAGCAAAGCAGCAGCAAAGCAGCAGCAGCAAAGCAGCAGCAGTAAGAAAGCAGCAGCAGCAGCAAAGCAGAAGCAGCAGCAAAGCAGCAGCAGCAGCAAAGTAGCAGCAGCAATGCAGCAGCAGCAGCAGCAGCAGCAAAGCAGCAGCAGCAAAGCAGCACCACCAAAGCAGCAGCAGCAGCAAAGAAGCAGCAGGAGGAGCAAAGCAGCAGCAGCAGCAGCAAAGCAGCAGCAAATCAGCAGCAGGAGCAGCAGCAGCAGCAGCAAAGCAGCAGCAGCAGCGAAGCAGCAGCAGGAGCAGCAGGAAAGCAGCAGCAGCAAATCAGCATCAGCAGCAAAGCAGCAGCAGCAGCAGCAGCAAAGCAGCAGCAAAGCAGCAGCAGCAAAGCAGCAGCAGCAGCAAAGCAGCAGCAGCAGCAGCAGCAGCAGCAGCAAAGCAGCAGCAGCAGCAGCAGCAAAGCAGCAGCAACAGCAGCAGCAGCAGCAGGAAAGCAGCAGAAGCAATTCAGCAGCAGCAGCAAAGCAGCAGCAGCAAAGCAGCAGCAAAGCAGCAGCAAAACAGCAGCAAAGCAGCAGCAGCAAAGCAGCAGCAGTAAGAAAGCAGCAGCAGCAGCAAAGCAGAAGCAGCAGCAAAGCAGCAGCAGCAGCAAAGTAGCAGCAGCCAAGCAGCAGCAGCAGCAGCAAAGCAGCAGCAGCAAAGCAGCAGCAGCAAAGCAGCGCCACCAAAGCAGCAGCAGCAGCAAAGAAGCAGCAGCAGCAGCAGCAGCAAAGCAGCAGCAGCAGCAGCAACAGCAAAGCAGCAGCAGCAGCAACAGCAAAGCAGCAGCAGCAGCAACAGCAAAGCAGCAGCAGCAGCAGCAGCAGCAGCAAAGCAGCAGCAGCAGCAGCAGCAGCAAAGCAGCAGCAGCAGCAGGAAAGCAGCAGAAGCAAATCAGCAGCAGCAGGAAAGCAGCAGCAGCAAAGCAGCAGCAAAACAGCAGCAAAGCAGCAGCAAAGCAGCAGCA
The DNA here is from genome assembly GCA_030143305.2 of Amblyomma americanum. Classification (NCBI taxonomy): domain Eukaryota; kingdom Metazoa; phylum Arthropoda; class Arachnida; order Ixodida; family Ixodidae; genus Amblyomma; species Amblyomma americanum. The sequence goes on along the minus strand of JARKHS020012674.1, from coordinate 77,199 downwards.
GCAAAGCAGCAGCAGTGAGAAAGCAGCAGCAGCAGCAAAGCAGAAGCAGCAGCAAAGCAGCAGCAGCAGCAAAGTAGCAGCAGCAAAGCAGCAGCAGCAAAGCAGCACCACCAAAGCAGCAGCAGCAGCAAAGAAGCAGCAGGAGGAGCAAAGCAGCAGCAGCAGCAAAGCAGCAGCAAATCAGCAGCAGCAGCAGCAAAGCAGCAGCAGCAAAGCAGCAGCAGCAGCGAAGCAGCAGCAGGAGCAGCAGGAAAGCAGCAGCAGCAAATCAGCATCAGCAGCAAAGCAGCAGCAGCAAAGCAGCAGCAAAACAGCAGCAAAGCAGGAGGAAAGCAACAGCAAGAAAGCAGCAGCAGCAGCAGCAGCAAAGCAGCGGCAGCAGCAAAGCAGCAGCAGCAAAGCAGCAACAGCAAAGCAGCAGCAGCAGCAGCAGCAGCAGCAAAGCAGCAGCAGCAAAGCAGGAGCAGGAGCAAAGCAGCAGCAGCAGCAGGAGCAGCAGAAGCAGCAGCAGCAGCAGCAGCAGGAGCAGCAGCAGCAGCAGCAAAGCAGCAGCAAAGCAGCAGCAGCAACAGCAAAGCAGCAGCAGCAAATCAGCAGCAGCAAAGCAGCAGCAGCAGCAGCAAAGAAGCAGCAGCAGGGGCAAAGCAGCAGCAAAGCAGCAGCAGCAGCAATGCAGCAGCAGCAAAGCAGAAGCAGGAGCAGCAGCAGCAAAGCAGCAGCAAATCAGCAGCAAGCAGCAGCAAAGCAGCAGCAGCAGCAGCAGCAGCAAAGCAGCAGTAGCAGCAGCAGCAGTAAAGCAGCAGCAGCAGCAAATCAGCAGCAGCAAAGCAGCAGCAGCAGCAGCAGCAAAGAAGAAGAAGGAGAAGAAGCAGCAGCAGCAGCAGGTGCAGAAGAAGCAGCACCAGCAGCAGCAAAGCAGAAGCAGCAGCAAAGCAGCAGCAGCAGCAAAGTAGCAGCAGCAAAGAAGCAGCAGGAGCAACGCAGCAGCAGCAGCAAAGCAGCAGCAGAAAAACAGCAGCAGCAAAGCAGCAGCAGCAGCAGCAAAGCAGCAGCAAAGTAGCACCAGCAGCAAAGCAGAAGCAGGAGCAGCAGCACACAAAGGTGCAAAGCAGCAGCAAATCAGCAGCAGCAAAGCAGCAGCAAAGCAGCAGCAGCAAAGAAGTAGAAGAAGAAGCAGCAGCAGCAGCAATGAAGCAGTAGCAGGAAAGCAGCAGCAGCAGCAAAGCAGAAGCAGCAGCAAAGCAGCAGCAGCAGCAGCAAAGTAGCAGCAGCAAAGAAGCAGCAGCAGGAGCAACGCAGCAGCAGCAGCAGAGCAGCAGCAGCAGCAAAGCAGCAGCAGCAGCAAAGCAGCAGCAGCAGCAAAGCAGCAGCAGCAGCAAAGCAGCAGCAGCAGCAGCAGCAAAGCAGCAGCAGCAGCAGCAGCAGGAAAGCAGCAGAAGCAATTCAGCAGCAGCCGCAAAGCAGCAGCAGCAGCAGCAAAGCAGCAGCAAAGCAGCAGCAAAACAGCAGCAAAGCAGCAGCAGTAAGAAAGCAGCAGCAGCAGCAAAGCAGAAGCAGCAGCAAAGCAGCAGCAGCAGCAGCAGCAAAGTAGCAGCAGCAAAGCAGCAGCAGCAAAGCAGCAGCAGCAGCAAAGAAGCAGCAGGAGGAGCAAAGCAGCAGCAGCAGCAAAGCAGCAGCAAATCAGCAGCAGCAGCAGCAAAGCAGCAGCAGCAGCAGCGAAGCAGCAGCAGGAGCAGCAGGAAAGCAGCAGCAGCAAATCACCATCAGCAGCAAAGAAGCAGCAGCAGGGGCAAAGCAGCAGCAGCAGCAGCAGCAAAGCAGCAGCAAAGCAGCAGCAGCAAAGCAGCAGCAGCAGCAGCAAAGCAGCATTAGCAGCAGCAGCAGCAGTAAAACAGCAGCAGCAAAGCAGCAGCAGCAGCAGCAACAGCAAAGCAGCAGCAGCAGCAACAGCAAAGCAGCAGCAGCAGCAGCAGCAGCAGCAGCAGCAGCAGCAGCAGCAGCAGCAGCAGCAGCAGCAGCAGCAGCAGCAGCAGCAGCAGCAGCAGCAGCAGCAAAGCAGCAGCAAAGCAGCAGCAAAACAGCAGCAAAGCAGCAGCAAAACAGCAGCAGCAAAGCAGCAGCAGTGAGAAAGCAGCAGCAGCAGCAAAGCAGAAGCAGCAGCAAAGCAGCAGCAGCAGCAAAGCAGCAGCAGCAGCAAAGTAGCAGCAGCAAATCAGCAGCAGCAGCAGCAGCAAAGCAGCAGCAGCAAAGCAGCACCACCAAAGCAGCAGCAGCAGCAAAGAAGCAGCAGGAGGAGCAAAGCAGCAGCAGCAGCAAAGCAGCAGCAAATCAGCAGCAGCAGCAGCAAAGCAGCCGCAGCAAAGCAGCAGCAAAGCAGCAGCAGCAGCGAAGCAGCAGCAGGAGCAACAGGAAAGCAGCAGCAGCAAATCAGCATCAGCAGCAAAGCAGCAGCAGCAAAGCAGCAGCAAAACAGCAGCAAAGCAGGAGGAAAGCAACAGCAAGAAAGCAGCAGCAGCAGCAGCAGCAGCAGCAGCAAAGCAGCAGCAGCAGCAAAGCAGCAACAGCAAAGCAGCAGCAGCAGCAGCAGCAAAGCAGCAGCAGCAAAGCAGGAGCAGGAGCAAAGCAGCAGCAGCAGCAGGAGCAGCAGCAGCAGCAGCAGCAAAGCAGCAGCAGCAGCAGCAGGAGCAGCAGCAGCAGCAGCAAAGCAGCAGCAAAGCAGCAGCAGCAACAGCAAAGCAGCAGCAGCAAATCAGCAGCAGCAGCAGCAAAGAAGCAGCAGCAGCAGCAATGCAGCAGCAGCAAAGCAGAAGCAGGAGCAGCAGCAGCAAAGCAGCAGCAAATCAGCAGCAAGCAGCAGCAAAGCAGCAGCAGCAGCAGCAGCAGCAGCAGCAAAGCAGCAGTAGCAGCAGCAGCAGTAAAGCAGCAGCAGCAGCAAATCAGCAGCAGCAGCAAAGAAGAAGAAGGAGAAGAAGCAGCAGCAGCAGGTGCAGAAGAAGCAGCAGCAGCAGCAGCAAAGCAGAAGCAGCAGCAAAGCAGCAGCAGCAGCAAAGTAGCAGCAGCAAAGAAGCAGCAGGAGCAACGCAGCAGCAGCAGCAAAGCAGCAGCAGCAAAACAGCAGCAGCAAAGCAGCAGCAGCAGCAAAGCAGCAGCAAAGTAGCACCAGCAGCAAAGCAGAAGCAGGAGCAGCAGCACACAAAGGTGCAAAGCAGCAGCAAATCAGCAGCAGCAAAGCAGCAGCAAAGCAGCAGCAGCAAAGAAGAAGAAGAAGAAGCAGCAGCAGCAGCAGCTGCAGAAGAAGCTGCAGCAGCAGAAGCAGCAGCAGCAATGAAGCAGTAGCAGGAAAGCAGCAGCAGCAGCAAAGCAGAAGCAGCAGCAAAGCAGCAGCAGCAGCAAAGTAGCAGCAGCAGGAGCAACGCAGCAGCAGCAGCAGAGCAGCAGCAGCAGCAAAGCAGCAGCAGCAGCAAAGCAGCAACAGCAGCAGCAGCAAAGCAGCAACAGCAGCAGCAGCAAAGCAGCAGCAGCAGCAGGAAAGCAGCAGAAGCAATTCAGCAGCAGCAGCAAAGCAGCAGCAGCAACAGCAAAGCAGCAGCAAAGCAGCAGCAAAACAGCAGCAAAACAGCAGCAAAGCAGCAGCAGTAAGAAAGCAGCAGCAGCAGCAAAGCAGAAGCAGCAGCAAAGCAGCAGCAGCAGCAAAGTAGCAGCAGCAAAGCAGCCGCAGCAGCAGCAAAGCAGCAGCAGCAAAGCAGCAGCAGCAGCAAAGAAGCAGCAGGAGGAGCAAAGCAGCAGCAGCAGCAGCAGCAAAGCAGCAGCAAATCAGCAGCAGCAGCAGCAAAGCAGCAGCAGCAAAGCAGCAGCAGCAGCGAAGCAGCAGCAGGAGCAGCAGGAAAGCAGCAGCAGCAAATCACCATCAGCAGCAAAGAAGCAGCAGCAGGGGCAAAGCAGCAGCAGCAGCAGCAGCAGCAGCAGCAGCAGCAGCAGAAGCAGCAGCAAAGCAGCAGCAGCAGCAGCAAAGCAGCATTAGCAGCAGCAGCAGCAGTAAAACAGCAGCAGCAAATCAGCAGCAGCAAAGCAGCAGCAAAGCAGCAGCAGCAGCAAAGAAGAAGAAGGAGAAGAAGCAGCAGCAGCAGCAGCTGCAGAAGAAGAAGCAGCAGCAGCAGCAGCAGCAAAGAAGCAGTAGCAGGAAAGCAGCAGCAGCAGCAAAGCAGAAGCAGCAGCAAAGCAGCAGCAGCAGCAGCAAAGTAGCAGCAGCAAAGAAGCAGCAGCAGGAGCAACGCAGCAGCAGCAGCAAAGCAGCAGCAGCAGCAAAGCAGCAGCAGCAGCAAAGCAGCAGCAGCAGCAGCAGCAAAGCAGCAGCACCAAAGCAGCAGCAGGAGAAAAGCAGCAGCAGCAACAGCAAAGCAGCAGCAGCAGCAGCAGCAGCAGCAGCAGCAGCAGCAAAGCAGCAGCAGCAGCAAAGCAGCAGCAGCAAAGCAGTGGCAGAAGCAAAGCAGTGGCAGAAGCAAAGCAGCAGCAAAGCAGCAGCAAAGCAGCAGCAGCAGCAAAGCAGCAGCAGCAGCAGCAGCAGCAGCAGCAAAGCAGCAGCAAAGCAGCAGCAGCAGCCAATCAGCAGCAAGCAGCAGCAACAGCAAAGCAGCAGTAGCTGCAGCAGCAGCAGTAAAGCAGCAGCAGCAAATCAGGAGCAGCAAAGCAGCAGCAAAGCAGCAGCAGCAGCAAAGAAGAAGAAGGAGAAGAAGAAGAAGCAGCAGCAGCAGCAGCAGCAAAGCAGCAGCAGCAGCAAAGCAGCAACAGCAAAGCAGCAGCAGCAGCAGCAGCAGCAAAGCAGCAGCAGCAAAGCAGGAGCAGGAGCAAAGCAGCAGCAGCAGCAGGAGCAGCAGCAGCAGCAGCAGCAGGAGCAGCAGCAGCAGCAGCAAAGCAGCAGCAAAGCAGCAGCAGCAACAGCAAAGCAGCAGCAGCAAATCAGCAGCAGCAAAGCAGCAGCAGCAGCAGCAAAGAAGCAGCAGCAGGGGCAAAGCAGCAGCAAAGCAGCAGCAGCAGCAGCAATGCAGCAGCAGCAAAGCAGAAGCAGGAGCAGCAGCAGCAAAGCAGCAGCAAATCAGCAGCAAGCAGCAGCAAAGCAGCAGCAGCAGCAGCAGCAAAGCAGCAGTAGCAGCAGCAGCAGTAAAGCAGCAGCAGCAGCAAATCAGCAGCAGCAAAGCAGCAGCAGCAGCAGCAAAGAAGAAGGAGAAGAAGCAGCAGCAGCAGCAGGTGCAGAAGAAGCAGCAGCAGCAGCAAAGCAGAAGCAGCAGCAAAGCAGCAGCAGCAGCAAAGTAGCAGCAGCAAAGAAGCAGCAGGAGCAATGCAGCAGCAGCAGCAAAGCAGCAGCAGCAAAACAGCAGCAGCAAAGCAGCAGCAGCAGCAGCAGCAGCAAAGCAGCAGCAAAGTAGCACCAGCAGCAAAGCAGAAGCAGGAGCAGCAGCACACAAAGGTGCAAAGCAGCAGCAAATCAGCAGCAGCAAAGCAGCAGCAAAGCAGCAGCAGCAAAGAAGAAGAAGAAGAAGCAGCAGCAGCAGCAGCTGCAGAAGAAGCTGCAGCAGCAGAAGCAGCAGCAGCAATGAAGCAGTAGCAGGAAAGCAGCAGCAGCAGCAAAGCAGAAGCAGCAGCAAAGCAGCAGCAGCAGAAAAGTAGCAGCAGCAAAGAAGCCGCAGCAGGAGCAACGCAGCAGCAGCAGCAGAGCAGCAGCAGCAGCAGCAGCAAAGCAGCAGCAGCAGCAGCAGCAAAGCAGCAGCAGCAGCAGCAGCAGCAGAAAGCAGCAGAAGCAATTCAGCAGCAGCAGCAAAGCAGCAGCAGCAGCAGCAAAGCAGCAGAAAAGCAGCAGCAAAACAGCAGCAAAGCAGCAGCAGTAAGAAAGCAGCAGCAGCAGCAAAGCAGAAGCAGCAGCAAAGCAGCAGCAGCAGCAAAGTAGCAGCAGCAAAGCAGCCGCAGCAGCAGCAAAGCAGCAGCAGCAAAGCAGCAGCAGCAGCAAAGAAGCAGCAGGAGGAGCAAAGCAGCAGCAGCAGCAGCAAAGCAGCAGCAAATCAGCAGCAGCAGCAGCAAAGCAGCAGCAGCAGCGAAGCAGCAGCAGGAGCTGCAGGAAAGCAGCAGCAGCAAATCACCATCAGCAGCAAAGAAGCAGCAGCAGGGGCAAAGCAGCAGCAGCAGCAGCAGCAGCAGCAGCAAAGCAGCAGCAAAGCAGCAGCAGCAAAGCAGCAGCAGCAGCAGCAAAGCAGCATTAGCAGCAGCAGCAGCAGTAAAACAGCAGCAGCAAATCAGCAGCAGCAAAGCAGCAGCAGCAGCAAAGAAGAAGGAGAAGAAGCAGCAGCAGCAGCAGCTGCAGAAGAAGAAGCAGCAGCAGCAGCAGCAGCAAAGAAACAGTAGCAGGAAAGCAGCAGCAGCAGCAAAGCAGAAGCAGCAGCAAAGCAGCAGCAGCAGCAAAGTAGCAGCAGCAAAGAAGCAGCAGCAGGAGCAACGCAGCAGCAGCAGCAAAGCAGCAGCAGCAGCAGCAAAGCAGCAGCAGCAGCAAAGCAGCAGCAGCAGCAGCAGCAAAGCAGCAGCACCAAAGCAGCAGCAGGAGAAAAGCAGCAGCAGCAACAGCAAAGCAGCAGCAGCAGCAGCAGGAGCAGCAGCAGCAGCAGCAAAGCAGCAGCAAAGCAGCAGCAGCAACAGCAAAGCAGCAGCAGCAAATCAGCAGCAGCAAAGCAGCAGCAGCAGCAGCAAAGAAGCAGCAGCAGGGGCAAAGCAGCAGTAAAGCAGCAGCAGCAGCAATGCAGCAGCAGCAAAGCAGAAGCAGGAGCAGCAGCAGCAAAGCAGCAGCAAATCAGCAGCAAGCAGCAGCAAAGCAGCAGCAGCAGCAGCAGCAGCAGCAGCAGCAAAGCAGCAGTAGCAGCAGCAGCAGTAAAGCAGCAGCAGCAGCAAATCAGCAGCAGCAAAGCAGCAGCAGCAGCAAAGAAGAAGAAGCAGCAGCAGCAGCAGCTGCAGAAGAAGCTGCAGCAGCAGCAGCAGCAGCAGCAGCAGCAAAGAAGCAGTAGAAGGAAAGCAGCAGCAGCAGCAAAGCAGAAAGAGCAGCAAAGCAGCAGCAGCAGCAAAGTAGCAGCAGCAAAGAAGCAGCAGCAGGAGCAACGCAGCAGCAGCAGCAGAGCAGCAGCAGCAGCAAAGCAGCAGCAGCAGCAGCAAAGCAGCAGCAGCAGCAAAGCAGCAGCAGCAGCAAAGCAGCAGCAGCACAGTAGCAGCAGCAGGAAAGCAGCAGAAGCAATTCAGCAGCAGCAGCAAAGCAGCAGCAGCAGCAAAGCAGCAGCAAAGCAGCAGCAAAACAGCAGCAAAGCAGCAGCAAAGCAGCAGCAGTAAGAAAGCAGCAGCAGCAGCAAAGCAGAAGCAGCAGCAAAGCAGCAGCAGCAGCAAAGTAGCAGCAGCAAAGCAGCAGCAGCAGCAAAGCAGCAGCAGAAAAGCAGCAGCAGCAGCAGCAGCAAAGAAGCAGCAGGAGGAGCAAAGCAGCAGCAGCAGCAAAGCAGCAGCAAATCAGCAGCAGCAGCAGCAAAGCAGCAGCAGCAGCGAAGCAGCAGCAGGAGCAGCAGGAAAGCAGCAGCAGCAAATCAGCATCAGCAGAAAGCAGCAGCAGCAAAGCAGCAGAAAAACAGCAGCAAAGCAGGAGGAAAGCAACAGCAAGAAAGCAGCAGCAGCAGCAGCAGCAGCAAAGAAGCAGCAGCAGGGGCAAAGCAGCAGCAGCAGCAGCAGCAAAGCAGCAGCAGCAAAGCAGCAGCAGCAAAGCAGCACCACCAAAGCAGCAGCAGCAGCAAACAAGCAGCAGCAGCAGCAGCAGCAGCAGCAAGTAGCAGCAGCAGCAACAGCAAAGCAGCAGCAGCAGCAACAGCAAAGCAGCAGCAGCAGCAGCAGCAGCAAAGCAGCAGCAGCAGCAGCAAAGCAGCAGCAGCAGCAGCAGCAGGAAAGCAGCAGAAGCAATTCAGCAGCAGCAGCAAAGCAGCAGCAGCAAAGCAGCAGCAAAGCAGCAGCAAAACAGCAGCAAAGCAGCAGCAAAGCAGCAGCAGCAAAGCAGCAGCAGCAAAGCAGCAGCAGCAAAGCAGCAGCAGCAAAGCAGCAGCAGTAAGAAAGCAGCAGCAGCAGCAAAGCAGAAGCAGCAGCAAAGCAGCAGCAGCAGCAAAGTAGCAGCAGCAAAGCAGCAGCAGCAGCAGCAGCAAAGCAGCACCACCAAAGCAGCAGCAGCAGCAGCAAAGAAGCAGCAGGAGGAGCAAAGCAGCAGCAGCAGCAAAGCAGCAGCAAATCAGCAGCAGCAGCAGCAAAGCAGCAGCAGCAAAGCAGCAGCAGCAGTGAAGCAGCAGCAGGAGCAGCAGGAAAGCAGCAGCAGCAAATCAGCATCAGCAGCAAAGCAGCAGCAGCAAAGCAGCAGCAAAACAGCAGCAAAGCAGGAGGAAAGCAACAGCAAGAAAGCAGCAGCAGCAGCAGCAGCAGCAGCAAAGCAGCAACAGCAAAGCAGCAGCAGCAGCAAAGCAGCAGCAGCAAAGCAGGAGCAGGAGCAAAGCAGCAGCAAAGCAGCAGCAGCAACAGCAAAGCAGCAGCAGCAAATCAGCAGCAGCAAAGCAGCAGCAGCAGCAGCAAAGAAGCAGCAGCAGGGGCAAAGCAGCAGTAAAGCAGCAGCAGCAGCAATGCAGCAGCAGCAAAGCAGAAGCAGGAGCAGCAGCAGCAAAGCAGCAGCAAATCAGCAGCAAGCAGCAGCAAAGCAGCAGCAGCAGCAGCAGCAGCAGCAGCAGCAGCAGCAGCAGCAGCAAAGCAGCAGTAGCAGCAGCAGCAGTAAAGCAGCAGCAGCAGCAAATCAGCAGCAGCAAAGCAGCAGCAGCAGCAAAGAAGAAGAAGCAGCAGCAGCAGCAGCTGCAGAAGAAGCTGCAGCAGCAGCAGCAGCAGCAGCAAAGAAGCAGTAGAAGGAAAGCAGCAGCAGCAGCAAAGCAGAAAGAGCAGCAAAGCAGCAGCAGCAGCAAAGTAGCAGCAGCAAAGAAGCAGCAGCAGGAGCAACGCAGCAGCAGCAGCAGAGCAGCAGCAGCAGCAAAGCAGCAGCAGCAGCAAAGCAGCAGCAGCAGCAAAGCAGCAGCAGCAGCAAAGCAGCAGCAGCACAGTAGCAGCAGCAGGAAAGCAGCAGAAGCAATTCAGCAGCAGCAGCAAAGCAGCAGCAGCAGCAAAGCAGCAGCAAAGCAGCAGCAAAACAGCAGCAAAGCAGCAGCAAAGCAGCAGCAGTAAGAAAGCAGCAGCAGCAGCAAAGCAGAAGCAGCAGCAAAGCAGCAGCAGCAGCAAAGTAGCAGCAGCAAAGCAGCAGCAGCAGCAAAGCAGCAGCAGAAAAGCAGCAGCAGCAGCAGCAGCAGCAGCAAAGAAGCAGCAGGAGGAGCAAAGCAGCAGCAGCAGCAAAGCAGCAGCAAATCAGCAGCAGCAGCAGCAAAGCAGCAGCAGCAGCGAAGCAGCAGCAGGAGCAGCAGGAAAGCAGCAGCAGCAAATCAGCATCAGCAGAAAGCAGCAGCAGCAAAGCAGCAGAAAAACAGCAGCAAAGCAGGAGGAAAGCAACAGCAAGAAAGCAGCAGCAGCAGCAGCAGCAGCAGCAAAGAAGCAGCAGCAGGGGCAAAGCAGCAGCAGCAGCAGCAGCAAAGCAGCAGCAGCAAAGCAGCAGTAGCAGCAGCAGCAGCAGTAAAGCAGCAGCAGCAAAGCAGCAGCAGCAGCTGCAGAAGAAGAAGCAGCAGCAGCAGCAGCAAAGAAGCAGTAGCAGGAAAGCAGCAGCAGCAGCAAAGCAGAAGCAGCAGCAAAGCAGCAGCAGCAGCTAAGTATTACAAGCAAAGAAGCAGCAGCAGGAGCAACGCAGCAGCAGCAGCAAAGCAGCAGCAGCAGCAAAGCAGCAGCAGCAGCAGCAGCAAAGCAGCAGCACCAAAGCAGCAGCAGGAGAAAAGCAGCAGCAGCAACAGCAAAGCAGCAGCAGCAGCAGCAGCAAAGCAGCAGCAGCAGCAAAACAGCAGCAGCAAAGCAGTAGCAGAAGCAAAGCAGCAGCAAAGCAGCAGCAGCAGCAAAGTAGCAGCAGCAGCAAAGCAGCAGCAGCAGCAGGAGCAGCAGCAGCAGCAGCAGCAAAGCAGCAGCAAAGCAGCAGCAGCAGCAGCAAATCAGCAGCAAGCAGCAGCAGCAAAGCAGCAGTAGCAGCAGCAGCAGCAGTAAAGCAGCAGCAGCAAATCAGCAGCAGCAAAGCAGCAGCAAAGCAGCAGCAGCAGCAGCAGCAAAGAAGAAGAAGGAGAAGAAGCAGCAGCAGCAGCTGCAGAAGAAGCAGCAGCAGCAGCAGCAAAGAAGCAGTATCAGGAAAGCAGCAGCAGCAGCAAAGCAGAAGCAGCAGCAAAGCAGCAGCAAAGAAGCAGCAGGAGGAGCAAAGCAGCAGCAGCAGCAAAGCAGCAGCAAATCAGCAGCAGCAGCAGCAAAGCAGCAGCAGCAGCGAAGCAGCAGCAGGAGCAGCAGGAAAGCAGCAGCAGCAAATCAGCATCAGCAGAAAGCAGCAGCAGCAAAGCAGCAGAAAAACAGCAGCAAAGCAGGAGGAAAGCAACAGCAAGAAAGCAGCAGCAGCAGCAGCAGCAGCAGCAGCAGCAAAGAAGCAGCAGCAGGGGCAAAGCAGCAGCAGCAGCAGCAGCAAAGCAGCAGCAGCAAAGCAGCAGTAGCAGCAGCAGCAGCAGTAAAGCAGCAGCAGCAAAGCAGCAGCAAAGCAGCAGCAGCAGCAAAGAAGAAGAAGGAGAAGAAGCAGCAGCAGCAGCTGCAGAAGAAGACGCAGCAGCAGCAGCAGCAAAGAAGCAGTAGCAGGAAAGCAGCAGCAGCAGCAAAGCAGAAGCAGCAGCAAAGCAGCAGCAGCAGCTAAGTATTACAAGCAAAGAAGCAGCAGCAGGAGCAACGCAGCAGCAGCAGCAAAGCAGCAGCAGCAGCAAAGCAGCAGCAGCAGCAGCAAAGCAGCAGCACCAAAGCAGCAGCAGGAGAAAAGCAGCAGCAGCAACAGCAAAGCAGCAGCAGCAGCAGCAGCAAAGCAGCAGCAGCAGCAAAACAGCAGCAGCAAAGCAGTAGCAGAAGCAAAGCAGCAGCAAAGCAGCAGCAGCAGCAAAGTAGCAGCAGCAGCAAAGCAGCAGCAGCAGCAGGAGCAGCAGCAGCAGCAGCAGCAAAGCAGCAGCAAAGCAGCAGCAGCAGCAGCAGCAAATCAGCAGCAAGCAGCAGCAGCAGCAAAGCAGCAGTAGCAGCAGCAGCAGCAGTAAAGCAGCAGCAGCAAATCAGCAGCAGCAAAGCAGCAGCAAAGCAGCAGCAGCAGCAGCAGCAAAGAAGAAGGAGAAGAAGCAGCAGCAGCAGCTGCAGAAGAAGCAGCAGCAGCAGCAGCAGCAAAGAAGCAGTATCAGGAAAGCAGCAGCAGCAGCAAAGCAGAAGCAGCAGCAAAGCAGCAGCAGCAGCAAAGTAGCAGCAGCAAAGAAGCAGCAGCAGGAGCAACGCAGCAGCAGCAGCAAAGCAGCAGCAGCAGCAGCAAAGCAGCAGCAGCAGCAAAGCAGCAGCAGCAGCAGCAGCACCAAAGCAGCAGCACCAAAGCAGCAGCAGGAGCAAAGCAGCAGCAGCAGCAAAGCAGCAGCAGCAGCAGCAGCAAAGCAGCAGCAGCAAAACAGCAGCAGCAAAGCAGTAGCAGCAGCAAAGCAGAAGCAAAGCAGCAGCAGCAGCAAAGTAGCAGCAGCAGCAAAGCAGCAGCAGCAGCAGGAGCAGCAGCAGCAAAGCAGCAGCAAAGCAGCAGCAGCAGCAAAGCAGCAGCAGCAAAGCAGCAAAAGCAATTCAGCAGCAGCAAAGAAGCAGCAGCAGCAGCAGCAGCAGCAAAGAAGCAGCAGTGGCAAAGCAGCAGCAGCAAAGCAGCAGCAAAGTAGCACCAGCATCAAAGCAGAAGCAGGAGCAGCAGCAGCAAAGGTGCAAAGCAGCAGCAAATCAGCAGAAGCAAAGCAGCAGCAAAGCAGCAGCAGCAGCAACAAAGAAGAAGAAGAAGAAGCAGCAGCAGCAGCAAAGAAGCAGTAGCAGGAAAGCAGCAGCAGCAGCAAAGCAGAAGCAGCAGCAAAGCAGCAGCAGCAGCAGCAGCAAAGTAGCAGCAGCAAAGCAGCAGCAGCAGCAAAGCAGCAGCAGCAGCAGCAGCAGCAGCAGCGGCGGCGGCGGCGGCAGCGGCGGCGGCGGCAGCAGCAGCAGCAGCAGCAGCAGCAGCATCAAAGAAGAAGAAGAAGAAGAAGAAGAAGAAGAAGAAGAAGAAGAAGCAGCAGCTGCAGAAGAAGCAGCAGCAGCAGCAGCAGCAAAGAAGCAGCAGCAATAGCAACGCAGCAGCAGCAGCAAAGCGGCAGCAGCAGCAAAGCAGCAGCAGCAGCAGCAAAGCAGCAGCAGCAGCAGCAGCAGGAAAGCAGCAGAAGCAATTCAGCAGCAGCAGCAAAGCAGCAGCAGCAAAGCAGCAGCAAAGCAGCAGCAAAACAGCAGCAAAGCAGCAGCAAAGCAGCAGCAGCTAAGCAGCAGCAGTAAGAAAGCAGCAGCAGCAAAGCAGAAGCAGCAGCAAAGCAGCAGCAGCAGCAAAGTAGCAGCAGCAATGCAGCAGCAGCAGCAGCAGCAGCAGCAGCAAAGAAGCAGCAGGAGGAGCAAAGCAGCAGCAGCAGCAGCAAATCAGCAGCAGCAGCAGCAAAGCAGCAGCAGCAAAGCAGCAGCAGCAGCGAAGCAGCAGCAGGAGCAGCAGGAAAGCAGCAGCAGCAAATCAGCATCAGCAGCAAAGGAGCAGCAGCAAAGCAGCAGCAAAACAGCAGCAAAGCAGAAGGAAAGCAGCAGCAAGAAAGCAGCAGCAGCAGCAGCAGCAGCAGCAGCAGCAGCAGCAAAGCAGCAGCAAAGCAGCAGCAGCAACAGGAAAGCAGCAGCAGCCAATCAGCAGCAGCAAAGCAGCAGCAGCAGCAGCAAAGAAGCAGCAGCAGGGGCAAAGCAGCAGCAGCAGCAGCAAAGCAGGTGCAGCAGCAGCAAAGCAGGAGCAGGAGCAGCAGCAGCAAAGCAGCAGCAAAGCAGCAGCAAGCAGCAGCAAAGCAGCAGTAGCAGCAGCAGCAAAGCAGCAGCAAAGCAGCAGCAGCAGCAGCAAAGAAGAAGAAGGAGAAGAAACAGCAGCAGCAGCAGCTGCAGAAGAAGCAGCAGCAGCAGCAGCAGCAGCAGCAGCAAAGAAGCAGCAGCAGGAGCAACGCAGCAGCAGCAGCAAAGCAGCAGCAGCAGCAGCAAAGCAGCAGCAGCAGCAGCAAAGCAGCTGCAGCAGCAGCAGCAGAAAAGCAGCAGCAGCAGCAGCAGCAAAGCAACAGCAGCAAAGCAGCAGCAAAGCAGCAGCAAAACAGCAGCAAAGCAGCAGCAAAGCAGCAACAGCAGCAAAGTAGCAGCAGCAAAGCAGCACCACCAAAGCAGCAGCAGCAGCAAAGAAGCAGCAGGAGGAGCAAAGCAGCAGCAGCAGCAGCAAAGCAGCAGCAAATCAGCAGCAGCAGCAGCAAAGCAGCAGCAGCAGCGAAGCAGCAACAGGAAAGCAGCAGCAGCAAATCAGCATCAGCAGCAAAGGAGCAGCAGCAAGGCAGCAGCTAAACAGCAGCAAAGCAGGAGGAAAGCAGCGGCAAGAAAGCAGCAGCAGCAGCAGCAAAGCAGCAGCAAAGCAGCAGCAGCAACAGCAAAGCAGCAGCAGCAAATCAGCAGCAGCAAAGCAGCAGCAGCAGCAAAGACGCAGCAGCAGGGGCAAATCAGCAGCAGCAGCAGCAAAGCGGCAGCAAAGCAGCAGCAGCAGCAATGCAGCAGCAGCAAAGCAGAAGCAGGAGCAGCAGCAGCAAAGCAGCAGCAAATCAGCAGCAAGCAGCAGCAGCAGCAAAGCAGCAGTAGCAGCAGCAGCAGCAGTAAAGCAGCAGCAGCAAATCAGCAGCAGCAAAGCAGCAGCAAAGCAGCAGCAGCAGCAGCAAAGAAGAAGGAGAAGAAGCAGCAGCAGCAGCAGCTGCAGAAGAAGCAGCAGCAGCAGCAAAGAAGCAATAGCAGGAAAGCAGCAGCAGCAGCAAAGCAGAAGCTGCAGCAAAGCAGCAGCAGCAGCAAAGTAGCAGCAGCAAAGAAGCAGCAGGAGGAGCAACGCAGCAGCAGCAGCAAAGCAGCAGCAAAGCAGCAGCACCAAAGCAGCAGCAGAAGCAATTCAGCAGCAGCAGCAAAGCAGAAGCAGCAAAGCAGCAGCAAAGCAGCAGCAAAACAGCAGCAAAGCAGCAGCAAAGCAGCAGCAAAGCAGCAGCAGCAAAGCAGCAGCAGCAAAGCAGCAGCAGTAAGAAAGCAGCAGCAGCAGCAAAGCAGAAGCAGCAGCAAAGCAGCAGCAGCAGCAAAGTAGCAGCAGCAAAGCAGCAGCAGCAGCAGCAAAGCAGCACCACCAAAGCAGCAGCAGCACCAGCAAAGAAGCAGCAGGATGAGCAAAGCAGCAGCAGCAGCAAAGCAGCAGCAAATCAGCAGCAGCAGCAGCAAAGCAGCAGCAGCAAAGCAGCAGCAGCAGTGAAGCAGCAGCAGGAGCAGCAGGAAAGCAGCAGCAGCAAATCAGCATCAGCAGCAAAGCAGCAGCAGCAAAGCAGCAGCAAAACAGCAGCAAAGCAGGAGGAAAGCAACAGCAAGAAAGCAGCAGCAGCAGCAGCAGCAGCAAAGCAGCAACAGCAAAGCAGCAGCAGCAGCAAAGCAGCAGCAGCAAAGCAGGAGCAGGAGCAAAGCAGCAGCAGCAGCAGCAGGAGCAGCAGCAGCAGCAGCAAAGCAGCAGCAAAGCAGCAGCAGCAACAGCAAAGCAGCAGCAGCAAATCAGCAGCAGCAAAGCAGCAGCAGCAGCAGCAAAGAAGCAGCAGCAGGGGCAAAGCAGCAGCAAAGCAGCAGCAGCAGCAATGCAGCAGCAGCAAAGCAGAAGCAGGAGCAGCAGCAGCAAAGCAGCAGCAAATCAGCAGCAAGCAGCAGCAAAGCAGCAGCAGCAGCAGCAGCAGCAAAGCAGCAGTAGCAGCAGCAGCAGTAAAGCAGCAGCAGCAGCAAATCAGCAGCAGCAAAGCAGCAGCAGCAGCAAAGAAGAAGAAGCAGCAGCAGCAGCAGCTGCAGAAGAAGCTGCAGCAGCAGCAGCAGCAGCAAAGAAGCAGTAGAAGGAAAGCAGCAGCAGCAGCAAAGCAGAAAGAGCAGCAAAGCAGCAGCAGCAGCAGCAAAGTAGCAGCAGCAAAGAAGCAGCAGCAGGAGCAACGCAGCAGCAGCAGCAGAGCAGCAGCAGCAGCAAAGCAGCAGCAGCAGCAGCAAAGCAGCAGCAGCAGCAAAGCAGCAGCAGCAGCAAAGCAGCAGCAGCACAGCAGCAAAGCAGCAGCAGCAGCACCAGCAGCAGCAGCAGCAGCAGGAAAGCAGCAGAAGCAATTCAGCAGCAGCAGCAAAGCAGCAGCAGCAGCAAAGCAGCAGCAAAGCAGCAGCAAAACAGCAGCAAAGCAGCAGCAAAGCAGCAGCAGTAAGAAAGCAGCAGCAGCAGCAAAGCAGAAGCAGCAGCAAAGCAGCAGCAGCAGCAAAGTAGCAGCAGCAAAGCAGCAGCAGCAGCAAAGCAGCAGCAGAAAAGCAGCAGCAGCAGCAGCAGCAAAGAAGCAGCAGGAGGAGCAAAGCAGCAGCAGCAGCAAAGCAGCAGCAAATCAGCAGCAGCAGCAGCAAAGCAGCAGCAGCAGCGAAGCAGCAGCAGGAGCAGCAGGAAAGCAGCAGCAGCAAATCAGCATCAGCAGAAAGCAGCAGCAGCAAAGCAGCAGAAAAACAGCAGCAAAGCAGGAGGAAAGCAACAGCAAGAAAGCAGCAGCAGCAGCAGCAGCAGCAGCAGCAGCAGCAAAAAGCAGCAGCAGGGGCAAAGCAGCAGCAGCAGCAGCAGCAAAGCAGCAGCAGCAAAGCAGCAGTAGCAGCAGCAGCAGCAGTAAAGCAGCAGCAGCAAATCAGCAGCAGCAAAGCAGCAGCAAAGCAGCAGCAGCAGCAAAGAAGAAGAAGGAGAAGAAGCAGCAGCAGCAGCTGCAGAAGAAGAAGCAGCAGCAGCAGCAGCAGCAAAGAAGCAGTAGCAGGAAAGCAGCAGCAGCAGCAAAGCAGAAGCAGCAGCAAAGCAGCAGCAGCAGCTAAGTATTACAAGCAAAGAAGCAGCAGCAGGAGCAACGCAGCAGCAGCAGCAAAGCAGCAGCAGCAGCAAAGCAGCAGCAGCAGCAGCAGCAGCAGCAAAGCAGCAGCACCAAAGCAGCAGCAGGAGAAAAGCAGCAGCAGCAACAGCAAAGCAGCAGCAGCAGCAGCAGCAGCAAAACAGCAGCAGCAAAGCAGTAGCAGATGCAAAGCAGCAGCAAAGCAGCAGCAGCAGCAAAGTAGCAGCAGCAGCAAAGCAGCAGCAGCAGCAGGAGCAGCAGCAGCAGCAGCAAAGCAGCAGCAAAGCAGCAGCAGCAGCAAATCAGCAGCAAGCAGCAGCAGCAAAGCAGCAGTAGCAGCAGCAGCAGCAGTAAAGCAGCAGCAGCAAATCAGCAGCAGCAAAGCAGCAGCAAAGCAGCAGCAGCAGCAGCAAAGAAGAAGAAGGAGAAGAAGCAGCAGCAGCAGCTGCAGAAGAAGCAGCAGCAGCAGCAAAGAAGCAGTATCAGGAAAGCAGCAGCAGCAGCAAAGCAGAAGCAGCAGCAAAGCAGCAGCAGCAGCAAAGTAGCAGCAGCAAAGAAGCAGCAGCAGGAGCAACGCAGCAGCAGCAGCAAAGCAGCAGCAGCAGCAAAGCAGCAGCAGCAGCAAAGCAGCAGCAGCAGCAGCACCAAAGCAGCAGCAGGAGCAAAGCAGCAGCAGCAGCAGCAAAGCAGCAGCAGCAGCAGCAAAGCAGCAGCAGCAAAACAGCAGCAGCAAAGCAGTAGCAGCAGCAAAGCAGAAGCAAAGCAGCAGCAGCAGCAAAGTAGCAGCAGCAGCAAAGCAGCAGCAGCAGCAGGAGCAGCAGCAGCAGCAGCAAAGCAGCAGCAAAGCAGCAGCAGCAGCAAAGCAGCAGCAGCAGCAAAGCAGCAGCAGCAAAGCAGCAAAAGCAATTCAGCAGCAGCAAAGAAGCAGCAGCAGCAGCAGCAGCAAAGAAGCAGCAGTGGCAAAGCAGCAGCAGCAAAGCAGCAGCAAAGTAGCACCAGCATCAAAGCAGAAGCAGGAGCAGCAGCAGCAAAGGTGCAAAGCAGCAGCAAATCAGCAGAAGCAAAGCAGCAGCAAAGCAGCAGCAGCAGCAGCAAAGAAGAAGAAGAAGCAGCAGCAGCAGCAGCTGCAGAAGAAGCAGCAGCAGCAGCAGCAGCAGCAGCAGCAAAGAAGCAGTAGCAGGAAAGCAGCAGCAGCAGCAAAGCAGAAGCAGCAGCAAAGCAGCAGCAGCAGCAGCAAAGTAGCAGCAGCAAAGCAGCAGCAGCAGCAAAGCAGCAGCAGCAGCAGCAGCAGCAGCATCAAAGAAGAAGAAGAAGAAGAAGAAGAAGCAGCAGCTGCAGAAGAAGCAGCAGCAGCAGCAGCAAAGAAGCAGTAGCAGGAAAGCAGCAGCAGCAGCAAAGCAGAAGCAGCAGCAAAGCAGCAGCAGCAGCAAAGTAGCAGCAGCAAAGAAGCAGCAGCAATAGCAACGCAGCAGCAGCAGCAAAGCGGCAGCAGCAGCAAAGCAGCAGCAGCAGCAGCAAAGCAGCAGCAGCAGCAGCAGCAGGAAAGCAGCAGAAGCAATTCAGCAGCAGCAGCAAAGCAGCAGCAGCAAAGCAGCAGCAAAGCAGCAGCAAAACAGCAGCAAAGCAGCAGCAAAGCAGCAGCAGCAAAGCAGCAGCAGTAAGAAAGCAGCAGCAGCAGCAAAGCAGAAGCAGCAGCAAAGCAGCAGCAGCAGCAAAGTAGCAGCAGCAATGCAGCAGCAGCAGCAGCAGCAGCAGCAAAGAAGCAGCAGGAGGAGCAAAGCAGTAGCAGCAGCAGCAAATCAGCAGCAGCAGCAGCAAAGCCGCAGCAGCAGCGAAGCAGCAGCAGGAGCAGCAGGAAAGCAGCAGCAGCAAATCAGCATCAGCAGCAAAGGAGCAGCAGCAAAGCAGCAGCAAAACAGCAGCAAAGCAGAAGGAAAGCAGCAGCAAGAAAGCAGCAGCAGCAGCAGCAGCAAAGCAGCAGCAAAGCAGCAGCAGCAACAGCAAAGCAGCAGCAGCCAATCAGCAGCAGCAAAGCAGCAGCAGCAGCAAAGAAGCAGCAGCAGGGGCAAAGCAGCAGCAGCAGCAGCAAAGCAGGTGCAGCAGCAGCAAAGCAGCAGCAGCAAAGCAGGAGCAGGAGCAGCAGCAGCAAAGCAGCAGCCAAGCAGCAGCAAGCAGCAGCAAAGCAGCAGTAGCAGCAGCAGCAGCAGTAAAGCAGCAGCAGCAAAGCAGCAGCAAAGCAGCAGCAGCAGCAGCAAAGAAGAAGGAGAAGAAACAGCAGCAGCAGCAGCTGCAGAAGAAGCAGCAGCAGCAGCAGCAGCAGCAGCAGCAGCAGCAGCAGCAGCAAAGAAGCAGCAGCAGGAGCAACGCAGCAGCAGCAGCAAAGCAGCAGCAGCAGCAGCAGCAAAGCAGCAGCAGCAGCAAAGCAGCAGCAGCAGCAGCAAAGCAGCTGCAGCAGCAGCAGCAGCAAATAAGCAGCAGGGGAAAGCAGCAGCAGCAAAGCAGCAGCAAAGTAGCACCAGCAGCAAAGCAGAAGCAGGAGCAGCAGCAGCAAAGGTGCAAAGCAGCAGCAAATCACAGCAGCAAAGCAGCCGCGGCAGCAAAGAAGAAGAAGAAGAAGAGAGAAGAAGAAGAAGAAGAAGAAGAAGAAGAAGAAGAAGAAGAAGAAGAAGAAGAAGAAGAAGAAGAAGAAGAAGAAGAAGCAGCAGCAGCAGCTGCAGAAGAAGCTGCAGCAGCAGCAGCAGCAGCAGCAAAGAAGCAGTAGCAGGAAAGCAGCAGCAGCAGCAGGGCAGCAGCAGCAGCAGCAAAGTAGCCGCAGCAAAGAAGCAGCAGCAGGAGCAACGCAGCAGCAGCAGCAGCAGCAGCAAAGCAGCAGCAGCAGCAAAGCAGCAGCAGCAGCAGCAGCAGCAAAGCAGCAGCAGCAGCAGCAGCAGCAGCAAAGCAGCAGCAGCAGCAGCAGCACAAGCAGCAGCAGCAGCAGCAGCAGCAGCAGCAGCAGCAGCAGCAGCAGCAGCAGCAGCAGCAGCAGCAGCAGCAGCAGCAGCAGCAGCAGCAGCACCACCAGCACCACCACCACCACCACCACCACCACCACCACCACCACCACCACCACCAGCAGCAGCAGCAGCAGCAGCAGCAGCAGCAGCAGCAGCAGCAGCAGCAGCAGCAGCAGCAGCAGCAGCAGCAGCAGCAGCAGCAGCAGCAGCAGCAGCAGCAGCAGCAGCAGCAGCAGCAGCAGCAGCAGCAGCAGCAGCAGCAGCAGCAGCAGCAGCAGCAGCAGCAGCAGCAGCAGCAGCAGCAGCAGCAGCAACAGCAGCAACAGCAGCAGCAGCAAAGAAGAAGAAGAAGAAGAAGACGAAGAAGAAGAAGAAGAAGAAGAAGAGAGAAGAAGCAGTAGCAGCAGCTGCTGCAGAAGCAGCAGCAGCAGCAGCAGCAGCAGCAGCAAAGAAGCAGTAGCAGGAAAGCAGCAGCAGCAGCAAAGCAGAAGCAGCAGCAAAGCAGCAGCAGCAGCAGCAAAGTAGCAGCAGCAAAGAAGCAGCAGCAATAGCAACGCAGCAGCAGCAGCGTGCAGCAGCAGCAGCAGCAGCAGCAGCAGCAGCAGGAGAGAGGGCAGCAGAAGCAATTCAGCAGCAGCAGCAAAGCAGCAGCAGCAAAACAGCAGCAAAGCAGCAGCAGTAAGAAAGCAGCAGCAGCAGCAAAGCAGAAGCAGCAGCAAAGCAGCAGCAGCAGCAGCAAAGTAGCAGCAGCAAAGCAGCACCACCAAAGCAGCAGCAGCAGCAAAGAAGCAGCAGGAGGAGCAAAGCAGCAGCAGGAGGAGCAAAGCAGCAGCAGCAGCAAATCAGCAGCAGCAGCAGCAAAGCAGCAGCAGCAAAGCAGCAGCAACAGCGAAGCAGCAGCAGGAGCAGCAGGAAAGCAGCAGCAGCAAATCAGCAAAGCAGCAGCAAAACAGCAGCAAAGCAGGAGAAAGCAGCAGCAAGAAAGCAGCAGCAGCAGCAGCAGCAAAGCAGCAGCAAAGCAGCAGCAGCAACAGCAAAGCAGCAGCAGCAGCAGCAGCAGCAGCAAGCAGCAGCAAAGCAGCAGCAGCAGCAGCAATGCAGCAGCAGCAAAGCAGAAGCAGGAGCAGCAGCAGCAAAGCAGCAGCAAATCAGCAGCAAGCAGCAGCAAAGCAGCAGCAGCAGCAGCAGCAGCAGCAGCAGCAGCCGCAGCAGCAGCAGCAGCAGCAGCAGCAGCAGCAAAGCTGCAGCAGCAAAGCAGCAAATGCAAATTAGCAGCAGCAAAGCAGCAGCAGCAGCAGCAAAGCAGCAGCAAAGCAGCAGCAGCAGCAAAGCAGCAGCAGCAAAGCAGCAAAAGCAATTCAGCAGCAGCAAAGAAGCAGCAGCAGCAGCAGCAGCAGCAGCAAAGAAGCAGCAGTGGCAAAGCAGCAGCAGCAAAGCAGCAGCAAAGCAGCACCAGCAGCAGCAGCAGCAGCAAAGCAGCACCAGCAGCAGCAGCAGCAAAGCAGCAGCAGCAAAGCAGCAGCAGCAAAGCAGCAGCAGCAAAACAGCAGCAGCAAAGCAGTAGCAGCAGCAAAGCAGCAGCAAAGCAGCAGCAGCAAAGTAGCAGCAGCAGCAAAGCAGCAGCAGCAGCAAAGCAGCAGCAGCAGCAGGAGCAGCAGCAGCAGCAGCAGCAAAGCAGCAGCAAAGCAGCAGCAGCAGCAAAGCAGCAGCAGCAAAGCAGCAAAAGCAATTCAGCAGCAGCAAATAAGCAGCAGCAGCAGCAGCAGCAGCAGCAGCAGCAGCAGCAGCAGCAGCAGCAGCAGCAGCAGCAGCAAAGAAGCAGCAGTGGCAAAGCAGCAGCAGCAAAGCAGCAGCAAAGTAGCACCAGCAGCAAAGCAGAAGCAGGAGCAGCAGCAGCAAAGGTGCAAAGCAGCAGCAAATCAGCAGCAGCAAAGCAGCAGCAAAGCAGCAGCAGCAGCAAAGAAGAAGAAGAAGAAGCAGCAGCAGCAGCAGCAGCTGCAGAAGAAGCAGCAGCAGCAGCAGCAGCAAAGCAGCAGCACCAAAGCAGCAGCAGGAGAAAAGCAGCAGCAGCAACAGCAGCAGCAGCAGCAGCAGCAGCAAAGCAGCAGCAGCAAAGCAGCAGCAGCAGCAAAACAGCAGCAGCAAAGCAGTAGCAGAAGCAAAGCAGCAGCAAAGCAGCAGCAGCAGCAAAGTAGCAGCAGCAGCAAAGCAGCAGCAGCAGCAGGAGCAGCAGCAGCAGCAGCAAAGCAGCAGCAAAGCAGCAGCAAAGCAGCAGCAGCAGCAGCAAATCAGCAGCAAGCAGCAGCAGCAAAGCAGCAGTAGCAGCAGCAGCAGTAAAGCAGCAGCAGCAAATCAGCAGCAGCAAAGCAGCAGCAAAGCAGCAGCAGCAGCAGCAAAGAAGAAGAAGGAGAAGAAGCAGCAGCAGCAGCAACAAAGAAGCAGTATCAGGAAAGCAGCAGCAGCAGCAAAGCAGAAGCAGCAGCAAAGCAGCAGCAGCAGCAAAGTAGCAGCAGCAAAGAAGCAGCAGCAGGAGCAACGCAGCAGCAGCAGCAAAGCAGCAGCAGCAGCAGCAAAGCAGCAGCAGCAGCAAAGCAGCAGCAGCAGCAAAGCAGCAGCAGCAGCAGCAAAGCAGCAGCAGCAGCAGCAGCAAAGCAGCAGCAGCAGCAGCAGCAAAGCAGCAGCAGCAAAGCAGCAGCAAAGCAGCAGCAAAACAGCAGCAAAACAGCAGCAAAGCAGCAGCAAAGCAGCAGCAGCAGCAAAGTAGCAGCAGCAAAGCAGCACCACCAAAGCAGCAGCAGCAAAGAAGCAGCAGGAGGAGCAAAGCAGCAGCAGCAGCAAAGCAGCAAATCAGCAGCAGCAGCAGCAAAGCAGCAGCAGCAAAGCAGCAGCAGCAGCGAAGCAGCAGCAGGAAAGCAGCAGCAGCAAATCAGCATCAGCAGCAAAGGAGCAGCAGCAAAGCAGCAGCTAAACAGCAGCAAAGCAGGAGGAAAGCAGCAGCAAGAAAGCAGCAGCAGCAGCAAAGCAGCAGCAAAGCAGCAGCAGCAAATCAGCAGCAGCAAAGCAGCAGCAGCAGCAAAGAAGCAGCAGCAGGGGCAAAGCAGCAAAGCGGCAGCAAAGCAGCAGCAGCAGCAATGCAGCAGCAGCAAAGCAGAAGCAGGAGCAGCAGCAGCAAAGCAGCAGCAAATCAGCAGCAAGCAGCAGCAGCAGCAAAGCAGCAGTAGCAGCAGCAGCAGCAGTAAAGCAGCAGCAGCAAATCAGCAGCACAAAAGCAGCAGCAAAGCAGCAGCAGCAGCAAAGAAGCAGTAGCAGGAAAGCAGCAGCAGCAGCAAAGCAGAAGCTGCAGCAAAGCAGCAGCAGCAGCAAAGTAGCAGCAGCAAAGAAGCAGCAGCAGGAGCAACGCAGCAGCAGCAGCAAAGCAGCAGCAAAGCAGCAGCACCAAAGCAGCAGCAGGAGCAAAGCAGCAGCAGCAGCAGCAAAGAAGCAGCAGGGGAAAGCAGCAGCAGCAAAGCAGCAGCAAAGTAGCACCAGCAGCAAAGCAGAAGCAGGAGCAGCAGCAGCAAAGGTGCAAAGCAGCAGCAAATCAGCAGCAGCAAAGCAGCCGCGGCAGCAAAGAAGAAGAAGAAGCAGCAGCAGCAGCTGCAGAAGAAGCTGCAGCAGCAGCAGCAGCAGCAAAGAAGCAGTAGCAGGAAAGCAGCAGCAGCAGCAAAGTAGCCGCAGCAAAGAAGCAGCAGCAGGAGCAACGCAGCAGCAGCAGCAGCAGCAAAGCAGCAGCAGCAGCAAAGCAGCAGCAGCAGCAAAGCAGCAGCAGCAGCAGCAGCAGCAGCAGCAGCAGCAGCAGCAGCAGCAACAACAGCAGCAACAGCAGCAGCAGCAGCAAAGAAGAAGAAGAAGAAGAAGCAGTAGCAGCAGCTGCTGCAGAAGCAGCAGCAGCAGCAGCAGCAGCAAAGAAGCAGTAGCAGGAAAGCAGCAGCAGCAGCAAAGCAGCAGCAGCAGCAGCAAAGTAGCAGCAGCAAAGAAGCAGCAGCAATAGCAACGCAGCAGCAGCAGCAAAGCAGCAGCAGCAGCAGCAGCAGCAGAAAAGCAGCAGCAGCAGCAGCAGCAGCCGCAGCAGCAGCAGCAGCAGCAGCAGCAGCAGCAGCAGGAAAGCAGCAGAAGCAATTCAGCAGCAGCAGCAAAGCAGCAGCAGCAAAACAGCAGCAAAGCAGCAGCAGCAAAGCAGCAGCAGCAAAGCAGCAGCAGTAAGAAAGCAGCAGCAGCAGCAAAGTAGCAGCAGCAGCAAAGCAGCAGCAGCAGCAGGAGCAGCAGCAGCAGCAGCAAAGCAGCAGCAAAGCAGCAGCAGCAGCAAATCAGCAGCAAGCAGCAGCAGCAAAGCAGCAGTAGCAGCAGCAGCAGTAAAGCAGCAGCAGCAAATCAGCAGCAGCAAAGCAGCAGCAAAGCAGCAGCAGCAGCAGCAAAGAAGAAGAAGGAGAAGAAGCAGCAGCAGCAGCAACAAAGAAGCAGTATCAGGAAAGCAGCAGCAGCAGCAAAGCAGAAGCAGCAGCAAAGCAGCAGCAGCAGCAGCAAAGTAGCAGCAGCAAAGAAGCAGCAGCAGGAGCAACGCAGCAGCAGCAGCAAAGCAGCAGCAGCAGCAAAGCAGCAGCAGCAGCAAAGCAGCAGCAGCAGCAAAGCAGCAGCAGCAGCAGCAGCAGCAGCAGCAGCAGAAAAGCAGCAGCAGCAGCAAAGCAGCAGCAGCAGCAGCAGCAGCAAAGCAGCAGCAGCAATGCAGCAGCAAAGCAGCAGCAAAACAGCAGCAAAACAGCAGCAAAGCAGCAGCAAAGCAGCAGCAGCAGCAAAGTAGCAGCAGCAAAGCAGCACCACCAAAGCAGCAGCAGCAAAGAAGCAGCAGGAGGAGCAAAGCAGCAGCAGCAGCAAAGCAGCAAATCAGCAGCAGCAGCAGCAAAGCAGCAGCAGCAAAGCAGCAGCAGCAGCGAAGCAGCAGCAGGAAAGCAGCAGCAGCAAATCAGCATCAGCAGCAAAGGAGCAGCAGCAAAGCAGCAGCTAAACAGCAGCAAAGCAGGAGGAAAGCAGCAGCAAGAAAGCAGCAGCAGCAGCAAAGCAGCAGCAAAGCAGCAGCAGCAAATCAGCAGCAGCAAAGCAGCAGCAGCAGCAAAGAAGCAGCAGCAGGGGCAAAGCAGCAGCAGCAGCAGCAAAGCGGCAGCAAAGCAGCAGCAGCAGCAATGCAGCAGCAGCAAAGCAGAAGCAGGAGCAGCAGCAGCAAAGCAGCAGCAAATCAGCAGCAAGCAGCAGCAGCAGCAAAGCAGCAGTAGCAGCAGCAGCAGCAGTAAAGCAGCAGCAGCAAATCAGCAGCACAAAAGCAGCAGCAAAGCAGCAGCAGCAGCAAAGAAGAAGGAGAAGAAGCAGCAGCAGCAGCAGCTGCAGAAGAAGCAGCAGCAGCAGCAGCAGCAGCAAAGAAGCAGTAGCAGGAAAGCAGCAGCAGCAGCAAAGCAGAAGCTGCAGCAAAGCAGCAGCAGCAGCAAAGTAGC
>JARKHS020012674.1:0-47500 GCA_030143305.2 Amblyomma americanum | reverse complement strand
CAGCAGCAGCAGGCAAAGCAGCAGCAGCAGCAGCGAAGCAGCAGCAGGAGCAGCAGGAGCAGCAGGAAAGCAGCAGCAGCAAATCAGCATCAGCAGCAAAGCAGCAGCAGCAGCAAAGCAGCAGCAAAGCAGCAGCAGCAGCAGCAGCAAAGCAGCAGCAACAGCAAAGCAGCAGCAGCAAAGCAGCAGCAGCAGCAAAGCAGCAGCAGCAAAGCAGCAGCAGCAAAGCAGCAGCAGCAGCAGCAGCAGCAAAGCAGCAGCAACAGCAGCAGCAGCAGCAGCAGCAGCAGGAAAGCAGCAGAAGCAATTCAGCAGCAGCAGCAAAGCAGCAGCAAAGCAGCAGAAAAACAGCAGCAAAGCAGCAGCAAAGCAGCAGCAGTAAGAAAGCAGCAGCAGCAGCAAAGCAGAAGCAGCAGCAAAGCAGCAGCAGCAGCAAAGTAGCAGCAGCCAAGCAGCAGCAGCAGCAGCAGCAGCAGCAAAGCAGCACCACCAAAGCAGCAGCAGAAGCAAAGAAGTAGCAGGAGAAGCAAAGCAGCAGCAGCAGCAAAGCAGCAGCAAATCAGCAGCAGCAGCAGCAATGCAGCAGCAGCAAAGCAGCAGCAGCAGCAAAGCAGCAGCAGGAGCAGCAGGAAAGCAGCAGCAGCAAATCAGCATCAGCAGCAAAGCAGCAGCAGCAAAGCAGCAGCAAAACAGCAGCAGCAGCAGCAGCAGCAGCAAAGCAGCAGCAAAGCAGCAGCAGCAGCAGCAGCAAAGCAGCAGCAGCAGCAGCAGCAAAGCAGCAGCAGCAGCAGGAAAGCAGCTAAGCAATTCAGCAGAAGCAGCAGCAAAGCAGCAGCAAAGCAGCAGCAAAACAGCAGCAAAGCAGCAGCAAAGCAGCAGCAAAGCAGCAGCAGTAAGAAAGCAGCAGCAGGAGCAAAGCAGAAGCAGCAGCAGCAGCAGCAAAGCAGCAGTAGCAGCAGCAGCAGTAAAGCAGCAGCAGCAGCAAATAAGCAGCAGCAAAGCAGCAGCAGCAAAGAAGAAGAAGGAGAAGAAGCAGCAGCAGCAGCAGCTGCAGAAGAAGCAGCAGCAGCAGCAGCAGCAGCAAAGCAGAAGCAGCAGCAAAGTAGCAGCAGCAAAGAAGCAGCAGGAGCAACGCAGCAGCAGCAGCAAAGCAGCAGCAGCAGCAAAGCAGCAGCAGCAAAACAGCAGCAGCAAAGCAGCAGCAGCAGCAGCAAAGCAGCAGCAAAGTAGCACCAGCAGCAAAGCAGAAGCAGGAGCAGCAGCAGCAAAGGTGCAAAGCAGCAGCAAAGCAGCAGCAAAGCAGCAGCAGCAGCAGCAGAAGAAGAAGAAGAAGCAGCAGCAGCAGCAGCAGCTGCAGAAGAAGCTGCAGCAGCAGCAGCAGCAAAGAAGCAGTAGCAGGAAAGCAGCAGCAGCAGAAAAGCAGAAGCAGCAGCAGCAAAGTAGCAGCAGCAAAGAAGCAGCAGCAGGAGCAACGCAGCAGCAGCAGCAGAGCAGCAGCAGCAGCAAAGCAGCAGCAGCAGCAAAGCAGCAGCAGCAGCAAAGCAGCAGCAGCAGTAAAGCAGCAGCAGCAGCAGCAGCAGCAAAGCATCAGCAGCAGCAGCAAAGCAGCAGCAGCAGCAGCAAAGCAGCAGCAGCAGCAAAGCAGCAGCAGCAGCGAAGCAGCAGCAGGAGCAGCAGGAAAGCAGCAGCAGCAAATCAGCATCAGCAGCAAAGGAGCAGCAGCAAAGCAACAGCAAAACAGCAGCAAAGCAGGAGGAAAGCAGCAGCAAGAAAGCAGCAGCAGCAGCAGCAGCAGCAGCAAATCAGCAGCAGCAAAGAAGCAGCAGCAGGGGCAATGCAGCAGCAGCAGCAGCAGCAGCAAAGCAGCAGCAAAGCAGCAGCAGCAAAGCAGCAGCAGCAGCAGCAGCAGTAAAGCAGCAGCAGCAAATCAGCAGCAGCAAAGCAGCAGCAGCAGCAGCAGCTGCAGAAGAAGAAGAAGCAGCAGCAGCAGCAGCAGCAGCAGCAGCAAAGAAGCAGTAGCAGGAAAGCAGCAGCAGCAGCAAAGCAGAAGCAGCAGCAAAGCAGCAGCAGCAGCAAAGTAGCAGCAGCAAAGAAGCAGCAGCAGGAGCAACGCAGCAGCAGCAGCAAAGCAGCAGCAGCAGCAAAGCAGCAGCAGCAGCAAAGCAGCAGCAGCAGCAGCAAAGCAGCAGCACCAAAGCAGCAGCAGGAGAAAAGCAGCAGCAGCAACAGCAAAGCAGCAGCAGCAGCAGCAGCAGCAAAGCAGCAGCAGCAGCAAAACAGCAGCAGCAAAGCAGTAGCAGAAGCAAAGCAGCAGCAAAGCAGCAGCAGCAGCAGCAAATTAGCAGCAGCAGCAAAGCAGCAGCAGCAGGAGCAGCAGCAGCAAAGCAGCAGCAGCAGCAAATCAGCAGCAAGCAGCAGCAGCAGCAAAGCAGCAGTAGCAGCAGCAGCAGCAGTAAAGCAGCAGCAGCAAATCAGCAGCAGCAAAGCAGCAGCAGCAGCAGCAAAGAAGAAGAAGGAGAAGAAGCAGCAGCAGCAGCTGCAGAAGAAGCAGCAGCAGCAGCAGCAGCAGCAGCAAAGAAGCAGTAGCAGGAAAGCAGCAGCAGCAGCAAAGCAGAAGCAGCAGCAAAGCAGCAGCAGCAGCAGCAAAGTAGCAGCAGCAAAGAAGCAGCAGCAGGAGCAACGCAGCAGCAGCAGCAAAGCAGCAGCAGCAGCAAAGCAGCAGCAGCAGCAGCAAAGCAGCAGCACCAAAGCAGCAGCAGGAGCAAAGCAGCAGCAGCAGCAAAGCAGCAGCAGCAGCAGCAGCAGCAGCAAAGCAGCAGCAGCAAAGCAGCAGCAGCAAAACAGCAGCAGCAAAGCAGTAGCAGCAGCAAAGCAGCAGCAAAGCAGCAGCAGCAGCAAAGTAGCAGCAGCAGCAAAGCAGCAGCAGCAGGAGCAGCAGCAGCAGCAGCAAAGCAGCAGCAAAGCAGCAGCAGCAAAGCAGCAAAAGCAATTCAGCAGCAGCAAAGAAGCAGCAGCAGCAGCAGCAGCAGCAGCAAAGAAGCAGCAGTGGCAAAGCAGCAGCAAAGTAGCACCAGCAGCAAAGCAGAAGCAGCAGCAGCAGCAGCAAAGGTGCAAAGCAGCAGCAAATCAGCAGCAGCAAAGCAGCAGCAAAGCAGCAGCAGCAGCAGAAGAAGAAGAAGAAGCAGCAGCAGCAGCAGCTGCAGAAGAAGCAGCAGCAGCAGCAGCAGCAGCAAAGAAGCAGTAGCAGGAAAGCAGCAGCAGCAGCAAAGCAGAAGCAGCAGCAAAGCAGCAGCAGCAGCAGCAGCAGCAGCAGCAAGAGCAGCAGCAAAGTAGCAGCAGCAAAGAAGCAGCAGCAGGAGCAACGCAGCAGCAGCAGCAAAGCAGCAGCAGCAGCAGAAGAAGAAGAAGAAGAAGCAGCAGCAGCAGCAGCTGCAGAAGAAGCAGCAGCAGCAGCAGCAAAGAAGCAGTAGCAGGAAAGCTGCAGCAGCAGCAAAGCAGCAGCAGCAGCAAAGCAGCAGCAAATCAGCAGCAGCAGCAGCAAAGCAGCAGCAGCAAAGCAGCAGCAGGAGCAGCAGGAAAGCAGCAGCAGCAAATCAGCATCAGCAGCAAAGCAGCAGCAAAACAGCAGCAAAGCAGGAGGAAAGCAACAGCAAGAAAGCAGCAGCAGCAGCAGCAGCAGCAGCAGCAGCAAAGCAGCAGCAGCAGCAAAGCAGCAACAGCAAAGCAGCAGCAGCAGCAGCAGCAAAGCAGCAGCACCAAAGCAGCAGCACGAGCAAAGCAGCAGCAGCAGCAGCAGCAGCAAAGCAGCAGCAGCAGAAAAGCAGCAGCAGCAAAGCAGCAGCAGCAAAGCAGCAGCAGCAGGAGCAGCAGCAGCAGCAGCAGCAGCAGGAGCAGCAGCAGCAGCAGCAGCAAAGCAGCAGCAAAGCAGCAGCAGCAACAGCAAAGCAGCAGCAGCAGCAGCAAAGCAGCAGCACCAAAGCAGCAGCAGGAGCAAAGCAGCAGCAGCAGCAGCAAAGCAGTAGCAGCAGCAGCAGCAAAGCAGCAGCAGCAGCTAAGCAGCAGCAGCAGCAAAGCAGCAGCAGCAAAGCAGCAGCAGCAGGAGCAGCAGCAGCAGCAGCAGCAAAGCAGCAGCAGCAGCAGGAGCAGCAGCAGCAGCAGCAAAGCAGCAGCAAAGCAGCAGCAGCAACAGCAAAGCAGCAGCAGCAAAGCAGCAGCAGCAGCAAAGAAGCAGCAGCAGGGGCAAAGCAGCAGCAGCAGCAGCAAAGCAGCAGCAGCAAAGCAGAAGCAGGAGCAGCAGCAGCAAAGCAGCAGCAAATCAGCAGCAAGCAGCAGCAAAGCAGCAGAGGCAGCAGCAGCAGCAGCAGTAAAGCAGCAGCAGCAGCAAATCAGCAGCAGCAAAGCAGCAGCAGCAGCAAAGAAGAAGAAGGAGAAGAAGCAGCAGCAGCAGCAGCAGCTGCAGAAGAAGCAGCAGCAGCAGCAGCAGCTGCAGAAGAAGCAGCAGCAGCAGCAGCAAAGAAGCAGTAGCAGGAAAGCAGCAGCAGCAGCAAAGCAGAAGCAGCAGCAAAGCAGCAGCAGCAGCAGCAAAGTAGCAGCAGCAAAGAAGCAGCAGCAGGAGCAACGCAGCAGCAGCAGCACAGCAGCAGCAGCAGCAAAGCAGCAGCAGCATTAGCAAAGCAGCAGCAGCAGCAAAGCAGCAGCAGCAGCAGCAAAGCAGCAGCAGCAGGAAAGCAGCAGAAGCAATTCAGCAGCAGCAGCAAAGCAGCAGCAAAACAGCAGCAAAGCAGCAGCAAAGCAGCAGCAGTAAGAAAGCAGCAGCAGCAGCAAAGCAGAAGCAGCAGCAAAGCAGCAGCAGCAGCAAAGTAGCAGCAGCAAAGCAGCAGCAGGAGCAGCAAAGCAGCAGCAGCAGCAAAGCAGCAGCAGCAGCAAAGAAGCAGCAGGAGGAGCAAAGCAGCAGCAGCAGCAAAGCAGCAGCAAATCAGCAGCAGCAGCAGCAAAGCAGCAGCAGCAAAGCAGCAGCAGCAGCGAAGCAGCAGCAGGAGCAGCAGGAAAGCAGCAGCAGCAAATCAGCATCAGCAGCAAAGGAGCAGCAGCAAAGCAGCAGAAAAACAGCAGCAAAGCAGGAGGAAAGCAGCAGCAAGAAAGCAGCAGCAGCAGCAGCAGCAGCAGCAAATTCAGCAGCAGCAAAGCAGCAGCAGCAAAGAAGAAGCAGCAGGGGCAAAGCAGCAGCAGCAGCAGCAGCAGCAAAGCAGCAGCAAAGCAGCAGCAAAGCAGCAGCAGCAGCAAAGCAGCAGCAGCAGCAGCAAAGCAGCAGTAGCAGCAGCAGCAGCAGTAAAGCAGCAGCAGCAAATCAGCAGCAGCAAATCAGCAGCAGCAAAGCAGCAGCAAAGCAGCAGCAGCAGCAAAGAAGAAGAAGGAGAAGAAGCAGCAGCAGCAGCAGCTGCAGAAGAAGCAGCCGCAGCAGCAGCAGCAGCAGCAGCAGCAAAGAAGCAGTAGCAGGAAAGCAGCAGCAGCAGCAAAGCAGAAGCAGCAGCAAAGCAGCAGCAGCAGCAAAGTAGCAGCAGCAAAGAAGCAGCAGCAGGAGCAACGCAGCAGCAGCAGCAAAGCAGCAGCAGCAGCAAAGCAGCAGCAGCAGCAGCAAAGCAGCAGCAGCAGCAGCAGCAGCAAAGCAGCAGCACCAAAGCAGCAGCAGGAGCAAAGCAGCAGCAGCAAAGCAGCAGCAGCAAAACAGCAGCAGCAAAGCAGTAGCAGCAGCAAAGCAGCAGCAAAGCAGCAGCAGCAAAGCAGCAGCAGCAGCAGGAGCAGCAGCAGCAGCAGCAAAGCAGCAGCAAAGCAGCAGCAGCAGCAAAGCAGCAGCAGCAAAGCAGCAAAAGCAATTCAGCAGCAGCAAAGAAGCAGCAGCAGCAGCAGCAGCAGCAAAGAAGCAGCAGTGGCAAAGCAGCAGCAGCAAAGCAGCAGCAAAGTAGCACCAGCAGCAAAGCAGAAGCAGGAGCAGCAGCAGCAAAGGTGCAAAGCAGCAGCAAATCAGCAGCAGCAAAGCAGCAGCAAAGCAGCAGCAGCAGCAGCAAAGAAGAAGAAGAAGCAGCAGCAGCAGCAGCTGCAGCAGCAGCAGCAGCAAAGAAGCAGTAGCAGGAAAGCAGCAGCAGCAGCAAAGCAGAAGAAGCAGCAAAGCAGCAGCAGCAAAGTAGCAGCAGCAAAGAAGCAGCAGCAGGAGCAACGCAGCAGCAGCAGCAAAGCAGCAGCAAAGCAGTAGCAGCAGCAAAGAAGCAGCAGAAGCAAAGCAGCAGCAGCAGCAAAGCAGCAGCAGCAGCAGCAGCAGCAGCAGGAAAGCAGCAGAAGCATTTCAGCAGCAGCAGCAAAGCAGCAGCAGCAAAGCAGCAGCAAAGCAGCAGCAAAACAGCAGCAAAGCAGCAGCAAAGCAGCAGCAGCAAAGTTGCAGCAGCAATGCAGCAGCAATGCAGCAGCAGCAGCAGCAGCAAAGCAGCACCACCAAAGCAGCAGCAGCAAAGAAGCAGCAGGAGGAGCAAAGCAGCAGCAGCAGCAAAGCAGCAGCAAATCAGCAGCAGCAGCAGCAAAGCAGCAGCAGCAAAGCAGCAGCAGCAGCGAAGCAGCAGCAGGAGCAGCAGGAAAGCAGCAGCAGCAAATCAGCATCAGCAGCAAAGCAGCAGCAGCAGCAGCAGCAAAGCAGCAGCAGCAGCAGCAAAGCAGCAGCAACAGCAAAGCAGCAGCAGCAAAGCAGCAGCAGCAGGAGCCGCAGCAGCAGCAGCAAAGCAGCAGCAGAAGCAGCAGCAGCAAAGCAGCAGCAACAGCAGCAGCAGCAGCAGGAAAGCAGCAGAAGCAATTCAGCAGCAGCAGCAAAGCAGCAGCAAAGCAGCAGCAAAACAGCAGCAAAGCAGCAGCAAAGCAGCAGCAGTAAGAAAGCAGCAGCAGCAGCAAAGCAGAAGCAGCAGCAAAGCAGCAGCAGCAGCAAAGTAGCAGCAGCCAAGCAGCAGCAGCAGCAGCAGCAGCAAAGCAGCACCACCAAAGCAGCAGCAGCAGCAAAGAAGTAGCAGGAGGAGCAAAGCAGCAGCAGCAGCAAAGCAGCAGCAAATCAGCAGCAGCAGCAGCAAAGCAGCAGCAGCAAAGCAGCAGGAGCAGCGAAGCAGCAGCAGGAGCAGCAGGAAAGCAGCAGCAGCAAATCAGCATCAGCAGCAAAGCAGCAGCAGCAAAGCAGCAGCAAAACAGCAGCAAAGCAGGAGGAAAGCAGCAGCAAAACAGCAGCAAAGCAGGAGGAAAGCAGCAGCAAGAAAGCAGCAGCAGCAGCAAAGCAGCAGCAGCAGCAGCAACAGCAAAGCAGCAGCAGCAGCAAAGCAGCAGCAAAGCAGCAGCAGCAGCAGCAAAGCAGCAGCAGCAGCAGCAAGCAGCAAAGCAGCAGCAAAGCAGCAGCAAAGCAGCAGCAAAACTGCAGCAAAGCAGCAGCAAAGCAGCAGCAAAGCGGCAGCAGTAAGAAAGCAGCAGCAGCAGCAAGGCAGAAGCAGCAGCAAAGCAGCAGCAGCAGCAAAGTAGCAGCAGCAAAGCAGCAGCAGCAGCAAAGCAGCAGCAGCAGCAAAGCAGCACCACCAAAGCAGCAGCAGCAGCAAAGCAGCAGCAAATCAGCAGCAGCAGCAGCAAAGCAGCAGGAGCAGCAGGAAAGCAGCAGCAGCAAATCAGCATCAGCAGCAAAGCAGCAGCAAAGCAGCAGCAAAACAGCAGCAAAGCAGGAGGAAAGCAACAGCAAGAAAGCAGCAGCAGCAGCAACAGCAAAGCAGCAGCAGCAGCAACAGCAAAGCAGCAGCAGCAGCAGCAGCAGCAAAGCAGCAGCAGCAGCAGCAGCAAAGCAGCAGCAGCAGCAGCAGGAAAGCAGCAGAAGCAATTCAACAGCAGCAGCAAAGCAGCAGCAGCAAAGCAGCAGCAAAGCAGCAGCAAAACAGCAGCAAAGCAGCAGCAAAGCAGCAGCAGCAAAGCAGCAGCAGTAGTAAAGCAGCAGCAGCAGCAAAGCAGCAGCAAAGCAGCAGCAAAACAGCAGCAAAGCAGCAGCAAAGTAGCAGCAGCAAAGCAGCAGCAGCAGCAGCAGCAGCAAAGAAGCAGCAGGAGGAGCAAAGCAGCACCACCAAAGCAGCAGCAGTAGCGCAAAAAAGCAGCAGGAGGAGCAAAGCAGCAGCAGCAGCAAAGCAGCAGCAAATCAGCAGCAGCAGCAGCAAAGCAGCAGCAGCAAAGCAGCAGCAGCAAAGGAGCAGCAGCAGCGAAGCAGCAGCAGGAGCAGCAGGAAAGCAGCAGCAGCAAATCAGCATCAGCAGCAAAGCAGCAGCAAAGCAGGAGGAAAGCACCAGCAAGAAAGCAGCAGCAGCAGCAGCAGCAGCAGCAGCAGCAGCAGCAGCAGCAGCAGCAGCAGCAGCAGCAAGCAGCAGCAGCAGCAAAGCAGCAACAGCAAAGCAGCAGCAGCAGCAAAGCAGCAGCAGCAAAGCAGGAGCAGGAGCAAAGCAGCAGCAGCAGCAGCAGCAGGATCAGCAGCAGCAAAGCAGCAGCAGCAGCAGCAGCAGGAGCAGCAGCAGCAGCAGCAGCAAAGCAGCAGCAAAGCAGCAGCAGCAACAGCAAAGCAGCAGCAGCAAATCAGCAGCAGCAAAGCAGCAGCAGCAGCAGCAGCAAAGAAGCAGCAGCAGGGGCAAAGCAGCAGCAAAGCAGCAGCAGCAGCAATGCAGCAGCAGCAAAGCAGAAGCAGGAGCAGCAGCAGCAAAGCAGCAGCAAAGCAGCAGCAAGCAGCAGCAAAGCAGCAGCAGCAGCAGCAGCAGCAAAGCAGCAGTAGCAGCAGCAGCAGTAAAGCAGCAGCAGCAGCAAATAAGCAGCAGCAAAGCAGCAGCAGCAGCAGCAAAGAAGAAGAAGGAGAAGAAACAGCAGCAGCAGCAGCTGCAGAAGAAGCAGCAGCAGCAGCAGCAAAGCAGAAGCAGCAGCAAAGCAGCAGCAGCAGCAAAGCAGCAGCAGCAAAGAAGCAGCAGGAGCAACGCAGCAGCAGCAGCAAAGCAGCAGCAGCAAAACAGCAGCAGCAAAGCAGCAGCAGCAGCAAAGCAGCAGCAAAGTAGCACCAGCAGCAAAGCAGAAGCAGGAGCAGCAGCAGCAAAGGTGCAAAGCAGCAGCAAATCAGCAGCAGCAAAGCAGCAGCAAAGCAGCAGCAGCAGCAAAGAAGAAGAAGAAGAAGCAGCAGCAGCAGCAGCTGCAGAAGAAGCTTCAGCAGCAGCAGCAGCAAAGCAGCAGCAGCAAAGCAGCAGCAGCAAAGAAGCAGCAGCAGGGGCAAAGCAGCAGCAGCAGCAGCAAAGCAGCAGCAAAGCAGCAGCAGCAGCAGCAATGCAGCAGCAGCAAAGCAGAAGCAGGAGCAGCAGCAGCAAAGCAGCAGCAAATCAGCAGCAAGCAGCAGCAAAGCAGCCGAGGCAGCAGCAGCAGCAGCAGTAAAGCAGCAGCAGCAGCAAATCAGCAGCAGCAAAGCAGCAGCAGCAGCAGCAAAGAAGAAGAAGGAGAAGAAGCAGCAGCAGCAGCAGCAGCTGCAGAAGAAGCAGCAGCAGCAGCAGCAGCAAAGAAGCAGTAGCAGGAAAGCAGCAGCAGCAGCCAAGCAGAAGCAGCAGCAAAGCAGCAGCAGCAGCAGCAAAGTAGCAGCAGCAAAGAAGCAGCAGCAGGAGCAACGCAGCAGCAGCAGCAGAGCAGCAGCAGCAACAAAGCAGCAGCAGCATTTGCAAAGCAGCAGCAGCAGCAAAGCAGCAGCAGCAGCAGCAAAGCAGCAGCAAAGTAGCAGCAGCAAAGAAGCAGCAGCAATAGCAACGCAGCAGCAGCAGCAAAGCAGCAGCAGCAAAGCAGCAGCAGCAGCAGCAGCAGGAAAGCAGCAGAAGCATTTCAGCAGCAGCAGCAGCAAAGTAGCAGCAGCAATGCAGCAGCAGCAGCAGCAAAGCAGCAGCAGCAAAGCAGCACCACCAAAGCAGCAGCAGCAGCAAAGAAGCAGCAGGAGGAGCAAAGCAGCAGCAGCAGCAAAGCAGCAGCAAATCAGCAGCAGCAGCAGCAAAGCAGCAGCAGCAAAGCAGCAGCAGCAAAGCAGCAGCAGCAGCGAAGCAGCAGCAGGAGCAGCAGGAAAGCAGCACAGCAAATCAGCATCAGCAGCAAAGCAGCAGCAGCAGCAGCAGCAGCAAAGCAGCAGCAAAGCAGCAGCAGCAGCAGCAAAGCAGCAGCAACAGCAAAGCAGCAGCAGCAAAGCAGCAGCAGCAAAGCAGCAGCAGCAGCAGCAGCAGCAAAGCAGCAGCAACAGCAGCAGCAGCAGCAGGAAAGCAGCAGAAGCAATTCAGCAGCAAAGCAGCAGCAAAACAGCAGCAAAGCAGCAGCAGTAAGAAAGCAGCAGCAGCAGCAAAGCAGAAGCAGCAGCAAAGCAGCAGCAGCAGCAGCAAAGTAGCAGCAGCCAAGCAGCAGCAGCAGCAAAGCAGCACCACTAAAGCAGCAAAGAAGTAGCAGGAGAAGCAAAGCAGCAGCAGCACCAAAGCAGCAGCAAATCAGCAGCAGCAGCAGCAAAGCAGCAGCAGCAAAGCAGCAGCAGCAGCGAAGCAGCAGCAGGAGCAGCAGGAAAGCAGCAGCAGCAAATCAGCATCAGCAGCAAAGCAGCAGCAGCAAAGCAGCAGCAAAACAGCAGCAGCAGCAGCAGCAGCAAAGCAGCAGCAAAGCAGCAGCAAAGCAGCAGCAGCAGCAGCAAAGCAGCAGCAGCAGCAGCAGCAAAGCAGCAGCAGCAGCAGCAGCAGCAGAAGCAAAGCAGCAGCAGCAGCAGCAGGAAAGCAGCTAAGCAATTCAGCAGCAGCAGCAGCAAAGCAGCAGCAAAGCAGCAGCAAAGCAGCAGCAAAACAGCAGCAAAGCAGCAGCAAAGCAGCCGCAAAGCAGCAGCAGTAAGAAAGCAGCAGCAGCAGCAAAGCAGAAGCAGCAGCAACAGCAGCAAAACAGCAGTAGCAGCAGCAGCAGTAAAGCAGCAGCAGCAGCAAATAAGCAGCAGCAAAGCAGCAGCAGCATAGAAGAAGAAGGAGAAGAAGCAGCAGCAGCAGCTGCAGAAGAAGCAGCAGCAGCAGCAGCAGCAAAGCAGAAGCAGCAGCAAAGTAGCAGCAGCAAAGAAGCAGCAGGAGCAACGCAGCAGCAGCAGCAAAGCAGCAGCAGCAGCAGCAAAGCAGCAGCAGCAAAACAGCAGCAGCAAAGCAGCAGCAGCAGCAGCAAAGCAGCACCAAAGTAGCACCAGCAGCAAAGCAGAAGCAGGAGCAGCAGCAGCAAAGGTGCAAAGCAGCAGCAAATCAGCAGCAGCAAAGCAGCAGCAAAGCAGCAGCAGCAGCAAAGAAGAAGAAGAAGAAGAAGAAGAAGCAGCTGCAGAAGAAGCTGCGGCAGCAGCAGCAGCAAAGAAGCAGTAGCAGGAAAGCAGCAGCAGCAGCAAAGCAGAAGCAGCAGCAAAGCAGCAGCAGCAGCAAAGTAGCAGCAGCAAAGAAGCAGCAGCAGGAGCAACGCAGCAGCAGCAGCAGAGCAGCAGCAGCAGCAAAGCAGCAGCAGCAGCAAAGCAGCAGCAGCAGCAAAGCAGCAGCAGCAGCAGCAGCAGCAAAGCAGCAGCAGCAGGAAAGCAGCAGAAGCAATTCAGCAGCAGCTGCAAAGCAGCAGCAGCAGCAAAGCAGCAGCAAAGCAGCAGCAAAACAGCAGCAAAGCAGCAGCAAAGCAGCAGCAGTAAGAAAGCAGCAGCAGCAGCAAAGCAGAAGCAGCAGCAAAGCAGCAGCAGCAGCAAAGTAGCAGCAGCAAAGCAGCAGCAGCAGCAAAGAAGCAGCAGGAGGAGCAAAGCAGCAGCAGCAGCAAAGCAGCAGCAAATCAGCAGCAGCAGCAGCAAAGCAGCAGCAGCAGCAAAGCAGCAGCAGCAGCGAAGCAGCAGCAGGAGCAGCAGGAAAGCAGCAGCAGCAAATCAGCATCAGCAGCAAAGGAGCAGCAGCAAAGCAACAGCAAAACAGCAGCAAAGCAGGAGGAAAGCAGCAGCAAGAAAGCAGCAGCAGCAGCAGCAAATCAGCAGCAGCAAAGAAGCAGCAGCAGGGGCAAAGCAGCAGCAGCAGCAGCAGCAGCAAAGCAGCAGCAAAGCAGCAGCAGCAGCAGCAGCAGTAAAGCAGCAGCAGCAAATCAGCAGCAGCAAAGCAGCAGCAAAGCAGCAGCAGCAGCAAAGAAGAAGAAGGAGAAGAAGCAGCAGCAGCAGCAGCAGCAGCTGCAGAAGAAGAAGAAGAAGCAGCAGCAGCAGCAGCAGCAAAGAAGCAGTAGCAGGAAAGCAGCAGCAGCAGCAAAGCAGAAGCAGCAGCAAAGCAGCAGCAGCAGCAAAGTAGCAGCAGCAAAGAAGCAGCAGCAGGAGCAACGCAGCAGCAGCAGCAAAGCAGCAGCAGCAGCAAAGCAGCAGCACCAAAGCAGCAGCAGGAGAAAAGCAGCAGCAGCAACAGCAAAGCAGCAGCAGCAGCAAAGCAGCAGCAGCAGCAAAACAGCAGCAGCAAAGCAGTAGCACAAGCAAAGCAGCAGCAAAGCAGCAGCAGCAGCAAAGTAGCAGCAGCAGCAAAGCAGCAGCAGCAGGAGCAGCAGCAGCAAAGCAGCAGCAAAGCAGCAGCAGCAGCAAATCAGCAGCAAGCAGCAGCAGCAGCAAAGCAGCAGTAGCAGCAGCAGCAGCAGTAAAGCAGCAGCAGCAAATCAGCTGCAGCAAAGCAGCAGCAGCAGCAGCAAAGAAGAAGAAGGAGAAGAAGCAGCAGCAGCAGCTGCAGAAGCAGCAGCAGCAGCAAAGAAGCAGTAGCAGGAAAGCAGCAGCAGCAGCAAAGCAGAAGCAGCAGCAAAGCAGCAGCAGCAGCAGCAGCAGCAAAGTAGCAGCAGCAAAGAAGCAGCAGCAGGAGCAACGCAGCAGCAGCAGCAAAGCTGCAGCAGCAGCAAAGCAGCAGCAGCAGCAAAGCAGCAGCAGCAGCAGCAAAGCAGCAGCAGCAAAGCAGCAGCAGGAGCAAAGCAGCAGCAGCAGCAAAGCAGCAGCAGCAGCAGAAGCAGCAGCAGCAGCAGCAGCAAAGCAGCAGCAGCAAAACAGCAGCAGCAAAGCAGTAGCAGCAGCAAAGCAGCAGCAAAGCAGCAGCAGCAGCAAAGTAGCAGCAGCAGCAAAGCAGCAGCAGCAGCAGCAAAGCAGCAGCAAAGCAGCAGCAGCAGCAAAGCAGCAGCAGCAAAGCAGCAAAAGCAATGCAGCAGCAGCAAAGAAGCAGCAGCAGCAGCAGCAGCAGCAGCAAAGAAGCAGCAGTGGCAAAGCAGCAGCAAAGTAGCAGCCAGCAGCAAAGCAGAAGCAGGAGCAGCAGCAGCAAAGGTGCAAAGCAGCAGCAAATCAGCAGCAGCAAAGCAGCAGCAATTCAGCAGCAGCAGCAGCAAAGAAGAAGAAGAGAAGAAGCAGCAGCAGCAGCAGCAGCAGCAAAGAAGCAGTAGCAGGAAAGCAGCAGCAGCAGCAAAGCAGAAGCAGCAGCAAAGCAGCAGCAGCAGCAAAGCAGCAGCAGCAGCAGCAGGAAAGCAGCAGCACCAAAGCAGCAGCAGGAGCA
Organism: Amblyomma americanum; assembly: GCA_030143305.2. Lineage (NCBI taxonomy): Eukaryota > Metazoa > Arthropoda > Arachnida > Ixodida > Ixodidae > Amblyomma > Amblyomma americanum. Next base: position 33,908 of record JARKHS020012674.1, on the reverse strand, counting down.
AAGCAGCAGCAGCAGCAGCAAAGCAGCAGCAGCAAAGCAGCAGCACAAAGCAGCAGCAGCAGCAAAGCAGCAGCAGCAGCAGCAAAGCAGCAGCAGCAGCAGCAGCAGCAGCAGCAGCAAGCAGCAGCAGCAAAGCAGAAGCAGGAGCAGCAGCAGCAAATAGCAGCAAGCAGCAGCAAAGCAGCAGCAGCAGCAGCAGCAGCAGAAGCAGCAGCAGCAGCAGCAAAGCAGCAGCAGCAAAGCAGCAGCAGCAGCAGCAGCACAGCAAGAAGCAAGCAGAAGCAGCAGCAGCAGCAAGCAGCAGCAGCAGCAAGCAGCAGCAGCAGCAGCAGCAGCAGCAAAGTAGCAGCAGCAAAGAGCAGCAGCAGCAGCAAAGCAGAAGCAGCAGCAAAGCAGCAGCAGCAGCAGCAAAGCAGCAGCAGCAAAGAAGCAGCAGCAGGAGCAAGCAGCAGCAGCAGCAGCAAAGCAGAAGCAGCAGCAAAGCAGCAGCAGCAGCAAGCAGCAGCAAAGTAGCAGCAGCAAAGAAGCAGCAGCAGGAGCAACGCAGCAGCAGCAGCAAAGCTGCAGCAGCAGCAAAGCAGCAGCAGCAGCAAAGCAGCAGCAGCAGCAAAGCAGCAGCACCAAAGCAGCAGCAGGAGCAAAGCAGCAGCAGCAGCAAAGCAGCAGCAGCAGCAGAAGCAGCAGCAGCAGCAGCAGCAAAGCAGCAGCAGCAAAGCAGCAGCAGCAAAGCAGTAGCAGCAGCAAAGCAGCAGCAAAGCAGCAGCAGCAGCAAAGCAGCAGCAGCAGCAAAGCAGCAGCAGCAGCAGCAGCAGCAGCAGCAAAGCAGCAGCAGCAGCAAAGCAGCAGCAGCAAAGCAGCAAAAGCAATGCAGCAGCAGCAAAGCAGCAGCAGCAGCAGCAGCAGCAGCAGCAAAGAAGCAGCAGTGGCAAAGCAGCAGCAAAGTAGCACCAGCAGCAAAGCAGAAGCAGGAGCAGCAGCAGCAAAGGTGCAAAGCAGCAGCAAATCAGCAGCAGCAAAGCAGCAGCAATTCAGCAGCAGCAGCAGCAAAGAAGAAGAAGAGAGCAGCAGCAGCAAGCAGCAGCAAAGAAGCAGTAGCAGGAAAGCAGCAGCAGCAGCAAAGCAGAAGCAGCAGCAAAGCAGCAGCAGCAGCAAAGCAGCAGCAGCAGCAGCAGGAAAGCAGCAGCACCAAAGCAGCAGCAGGAGCAAAGCAGCAGCAGCAGCAGCAAAGCAGCAGCAGCAAAGCAGCAGCAAAGCAGCAGCAGCAGCAAAGTAGCAGCAGCAGCAAAGCAGCAGCAGCAGCAGGAGCAGCAGCAGCAGCAGCAAAGCAGCAGCAAAGCAGAAGCAGGAGCAGCAGCAGCAAAGGTGCAAAGCAGCAGCAAATCAGCAGCAGCAAAGCAGCAGCAAAGCAGCAGCAGCAGCAGCAAAGAAGAAGAAGAAGAAGCAGCAGCAGCAGCAGCAGCAGCAGCAGCAAAGAAGCAGTAGCAGGAAAGCAGCAGCAGCAGCAAAGCAGAAGCAGCAGCAAAGCAGCAGCAGCAGCAGCAGCAGCAGCAAAGTAGCAGCAGCAAAGAAGCAGCAGCAGGAGCAACGCAGCAGCAGCAGCAAAGCAGCAGCAAAGCAGCAGCAGCAGCAGCAAAGCAGAAGAAGAAGAAGAAGAAGCAAGCAGCAGCAGCAGCAAAGAAGCAGCAGCAGGAAAGCAGCAGCATCAGCAAAGCAGCAGCAAATCAGCAGCAGCAGCAGCAAAGCAGCAGCAGCAAAGCAGCAGCAGGAGCAGCAGGAAAGCAGCAGCAGCAAATCAGCATCAGCAGCAAAGCAGCAGCAGCAAAGCAGCAGCAAAACAGCAGCAAAGCAGGAGGAAAGCAACAGCAAGAAAGCAGCAGCAGCAGCAGCAGCAGCAAAGCAGCAGCAGCAGCAAAGCAGCAACAGCAAAGCAGCAGCAGCAGCAGCAAAGCAGCAGCAGCAGCAGCAAAGCAGCAGCAGCAGCTAAGCAGCAGCAGCAGCAAAGCAGCAGCAGCAAAGCAGCAGCAGCAGCAGCAGGAGCAGCAGCAGCAGCAAAGCAGCAGCAGCAGCAGGAGCAGCAGCAGCAGCAGCAAAGCAGCAGCAAAGCAGCAGCAGCAACAGCAAAGCAGCAGCAGCAAAGCAGCAGCAGCAAAGAAGCAGCAGCAGGGGCAAAGCAGCAGCAGCAGCAGCAAAGCAGCAGCAAAGCAGCAGCAGCAGCAGCAGCAATGCAGCAGCAGCAAAGCAGAAGCAGGAGCAGCAGCAGCAAATCAGCAGCAAGCAGCAGCAAAGCAGCAGAGGCAGCAGCAGCAGCAGCAGTAAAGCAGCAGCAGCAGCAGCAAATCAGCAGCAGCAAAGCAGCAGCAGCAGCAGCAGCAAAGAAGAAGAAGGAGAAGCAGCAGCAGCAGCAGCAGCAGCTGCAGAAGAAGCAGCAGCAGCAGCAGCAGCAGCAAAGAAGCAGTAGCAGGAAAGCAGCAGCAGCAGCAAAGCAGAAGCAGCAGCAAAGCAGCAGCAGCAGCAGCAAAGTAGCAGCAGCAAAGAAGCAGCAGCAGGAGCAACGCAGCAGCAGCAGCAGCAGAGCAGCAGCAGCATCAAAGCAGCAGCAGCATTAGCAAAGCAGCAGCAGCAAAGCAGCAGCAGCAGCAGCAAAGCAGCAGCAGCAGCAGCAAAGCAGCAGCAGCAGCAAAGTAGCAGCAGCAAAGAAGCAGCAGCAATAGCAACGCAGCAGCAGCAGCAAAGCAGCAGCAGCAGCAGCAAGCAGCAGCAGCAGCAGCAGCAGGAAAGCAGCAGAAGCATTTCAGCAGCAGCAGCAAAGCAGCAGCAGCAAAGCAGCAGCAGCAAAGCAGCAGCAAAGCAGCAGCAAAACAGCAGCAAGCAGCAGCAAAGCAGCAGCAGTAAGAAAGCAGCAGCAGCAGCAAAGCAGAGCAGCGGCAAAGCAGCAGCAGCAGCAAAGTAGCAGCAGCAATGCAGCAGCAGCAGCAGCAAAGCAGCAGCAGCAAAGCAGCACCACCAAAGCAGCAGCAGCAGCAAAGAAGCAGCAGGAGGAGCAAAGCAGCAGCAGCAGCAAAGCAGCAGCAAATCAGCAGCAGCAGCAGCAAAGCAGCAGTAGCAAAGCAGCAGCAGCAGCGAAGCAGCAGCAGGAGCAGCAGGAAAGCAGCACAGCAAATCAGCATCAGCAGCAAAGCAGCAGCAGCAGCAGCAGCAGCAGCAGCAAAGCAGCAGCAAAGCAGCAGCAGCAGCAGAAGGAAAGCAGCAGAAGCAATTCAGCAGCAGCAGCAAAGCAGCAGCAGCAGCAAAGCAGCAGCAAAGCAGCAGCAAAACAGCAGCAAAGCAGCAGCAAAGCAGCAGCAGTAAGAAAGCAGCAGCAGCAGCAAAGCAGAAGCAGCAGCAAAGCAGCAGCAGCAGCAAAGTAGCAGCAGCAAAGCAGCAGCAGCAGCAAAGAAGCAGCAGGAGGAGCAAAGCAGCAGCAGCAGCAAAGCAGCAGCAAATCAGCAGCAGCAGCAGCAAAGCAGCAGCAGCAAAGCAGCAGCAGCAAAGCAGCAGCAGCAGCAAAGCAGCAGCAGCAGCGAAGCAGCAGCAGGAGCAGCAGGAAAGCAGCAGCAGCAAATCAGCATCAGCAGCAAAGAAGCAGCAGCAAAGCAACAGCAAAACAGCAGCAAAGCAGGAGGAAAGCAGCAGCAAGAAAGCAGCAGCAGCAGCAGCAAATCAGCAGCAGCAAAGAAGCAGCAGCAGGGGCAAAGCAGCAGCAGCAGCAGCAGCAAAGCAGCAGCAAAGCAGCAGCAGCAAAGCAGCAGCAGCAGCAGCAGCAGTAAAGCAGCAGCAGCAAATCAGCAGCAGCAAAGCAGCAGCAAAGCAGCAGCAGCAGCAAAGAAGAAGAAGGAGAAGAAGCAGCAGCAGCAGCAGCAGCAGCTGCAGAAGAAGAAGCAGCAGCAGCAGCAGCAGCAAAGAAGCAGTAGCAGGAAAGCAGCAGCAGCAGCAAAGCAGAAGCAGCAGCAAAGCAGCAGCAGCAGCAAAGTAGCAGCAGCAAAGAAGCAGCAGCAGGAGCAACGCAGCAGCAGCAGCAAAGCAGCAGCAGCAGCAAAGCAGCAGCAGCAGCAAAGCAGCAGCACCAAAGCAGCAGCAGGAGAAAAGCAGCAGCAGCAACAGCAAAGCAGCAGCAGCAGCAAAACAGCAGCAGCAAAGCAGTAGCAGAAGCAAAGCAGCAGCAAAGCAGCAGCAGCAGCAAAGTAGCAGCAGCTGCAAAGCAGCAGCAGCAGGAGCAGCAGCAGCAAAGCAGCAGCAAAGCAGCAGCAGCAGCAAATCAGCAGCAAGCAGCAGCAGCAGCAAAGCAGCAGTAAAGCAGCAGCAGCAAATCAGCAGCAGCAAAGCAGCAGCAGCAGCAGCAAAGAAGAAGAAGGAGAAGAAGCAGCAGCAGCAGCAAAGAAGCAGCAGCAGCAGCAAAGAAGCAGTAGCAGGAAAGCAGCAGCAGCAGCAAAGCAGAAGCAGCAGCAAAGCAGCAGCAGCAGCAGCAGCAAAGTAGCAGCAGCAAAGAAGCAGCAGCAGCAAAGCAGCAGCAGCAGCAGCAAAGCAGCAGCACCAAAGCAGCAGCAGGAGCAAAGCAGCAGCAGCAGCAAAGCAGCAGCAGCAGCAAAGCAGCAGCAGCAGCAGAAGCAGCAGCAAAGCAGCAGCAGCAAAGCAGCAGCAGCAAAACAGCAGCAGCAAAGCAGTAGCAGCAGCAAAGCAGCAGCAAAGCAGCAGCAGCAAAGCAGCAGCAGCAGCAGCAAAGCAGCAGCAGCAGCAGCAGCAAAGCAGCAGCAAAGCAGCAGCAGCAGCAAAGCAGCAGCAGCAGCAAAGCAGCAAAAGCAATTCAGCAGCAGCAAAGAAGCAGCAGCAGCAGCAGCAGCAGCAGCAAAGAAGCAGCAGTGGCAAAGCAGCAGCAGCAAAGCAGCAGCAAAGTAGCACCAGCAGCAAAGCAGAAGCAGGAGCAGCAGCAGCAAAGGTGCAAAGCAGCAGCAAATCAGCAGCAGCAAAGCAGCAGCAAAGCAGCAGCAGCAGCAGCAAAGAAGAAGAAGAAGCAGCAGCAGCAGCAGCAGCAGCAGCAAAGAAGCAGTAGCAGGAAAGCAGCAGCAGCAGCAAAGCAGAAGCAGCAGCAAAGCAGCAGCAGCAGCAAAGCAGCAGCAGCAGCAGCAGCAGCAAAGCAGCAGCACCAAAGCAGCAGCAGGAGCAAAGCAGCAGCAGCAGCAAAGCAGCAGCAGCAGCAGCAGCAGCAAAGCAGCAGCAAAGCAGCAGCAGCAGCAAAGTAGCAGCAGCAGCAAAGCAGCAGCAGCAGCAGGAGCAGCAGCAGCAGCAGCAAAGCAGCAGCAAAGCAGCAGCAGCAGCAAAGCAGCAGCAGCAGCAGCAGCAATTCAGCAGCAGCAAAGAAGCAGCAGCAGCAGCAGCAGCAGCAGCAAAGAAGCAGCAGTGGCAAAGCAGCAGCAGCAAAGCAGCAGCAAAGTAGCACCAGCAGCAAAGCAGAAGCAGGAGCAGCAGCAGCAAAGGTGCAAAGCAGCAGCAAATCAGCAGCAGCAAAGCAGCAGCAAAGCAGCAGCAGCAGCAGCAGAAGAAGAAGAAGAAGCAGCAGCAGCAGCAGCAGCAGCAAAGAAGCAGTAGCAGGAAAGCAGCAGCAGCAGCAAAGCAGAAGCAGCAGCAAAGCAGCAGCAGCAGCAGCAGCAAAGTAGCAGCAGCAAAGAAGCAGCAGCAGGAGCAACGCAGCAGCAGCAGCAAAGCAGCAGCAAAGCAGCAGCAGCAGCAGCAAAGAAGAAGAAGAAGAAGCAGCAGCAGCAGCAGCAGCAGCAAAGAAGCAGTAGCAGGAAAGCAGCAGCATCAGCAAAGCAGCAGCAAATCAGCAGAAGCAGCAGCAGCAAAGCAGCAGCAGCAAAGCAGCAGCAGCAAAGCAGCAGCAGGAGCAGCAGGAAAGCAGCAGCAGCAAATCAGCATCAGCAGCAAAGCAGCAGCAGCAAAGCAGCAGCAAAACAGCAGCAAAGCAGGAGGAAAGCAACAGCAAGAAAGCAGCAGCAGCAGCAGCAGCAGCAGCAAGCAGCAGCAGCAGCAAAGCAGCAGCAGCAGCAGCAGCAGCAAAGCAGCAGCAGCAAAGCAGCAGCACGAGCAAAGCAGCAGCAGCAGCAAAGCAGCAGCAGCAGCAGCAGCAGCAAAGCAGCAGCAGCAAAGCAGCAGCAGCAAAGCAGCAGCAGCAGGAGCAGCAGCAGCAGCAGCAGCAGCAAAGCAGCAGCAGCAGCAGGAGCAGCAGCAGCAAAGCAGCAGCAGCAGCAGCAACAGCAGCAGCAGCAGCAGCAAAGCAGCAGCACCAAAGCAGCAGCAGGAGCAAAGCAGCAGCAGCAGCAGCAAAGCAGCAGCAGCAGCAGCAAAGCAGCAGCAGCAGCTAAGCAGCAGCAGCAGCAAAGCAGCAGCAGCAGCTAAGCAGCAGCAGCAGCAAAGCAGCAGCAGCAGCAGGAGCAGCAGCAGCAGCAAAGCAGCAGCAGCAGCAGGAGCAGCAGCAGCAGCAAGCAAAGCAGCAGCAAAGCAGCAGCAGCAACAGCAAAGCAGCAGCAGCAAAGCAGCAGCAGCAAAGAAGCAGCAGCAGGGGCAAAGCAGCAGCAGCAGCAGCAAAGCAGCAGCAAAGCAGCAGCAGCAGCAGCAATGCAGCAGCAGCAAAGCAGAAGCAGGAGCAGCAGCAGCAAAGCAGCAGCAAATCAGCAGCAAGCAGCAGCAAAGCAGCAGAGGCAGCAGCAGCAGCAGCAGTAAAGCAGCAGCAGCAGCAAATCAGCAGCAGCAAAGCAGCAGCAGCAGCAGCAAAGAAGAAGAAGGAGAAGAAGCAGCAGCAGCAGCAGCAGCTGCAGAAGAAGCAGCAGCAGCAGCAGCAGCTGCAGAAGAAGCAGCAGCAGCAGCAGCAGCAAAGAAGCAGTAGCAGGAAAGCAGCAGCAGCAGCAAAGCAGAAGCAGCAGCAAAGCAGCAGCAGCAGCAGCAAAGTAGCAGCAGCAAAGAAGCAGCAGCAGGAGCAACGCAGCAGCAGCAGCAGCAGAAGCAGCAGCAGCATCAAAGCAGCAGCAGCATTAGCAAAGCAGCAGCAGCAGCAAAGCAGCAGCAGCAGCAGCAAAGCAGCAGCAGCAGCAAAGTAGCAGCAGCAAAGAAGCAGCAGCAATAGCAACGCAGCAGCAGCAGCAAAGCAGCAGCAGCAGCAGCAAAGCAGCAGCAGCAGCAGCAGCAGCAGCAGGAAAGCAGCAGAAGCATTTCAGCAGCAGCAGCAAAGCGGCAGCAGCAAAGCAGCAGCAGCAAAGCAGCAGCAAAGCAGCTGCAAAACAGCAGCAAAGCAGCAGCAAAGCAGCAGCAGTAAGAAAGCAGCAGCAGCAGCAAAGCAGAAGCAGCGGCAAAGCAGCAGCAGCAGCAAAGTAGCAGCAGCAATGCAGCAGCAGCAGTAGCAAAGCAGCAGCAGCAAAGCAGCACCACCAAAGCAGCAGCAGCAGCAAAGAAGCAGCAGGAGGAGCAAAGCAGCAGCAGCAGCAAAGCAGCAGCAAATCAGCAGCAGCAGCAGCAAAGCAGCAGCAGCAGCAGCGAAGCAGCAGCAGGAGCAGCAGGAAAGCAGCAGCAGCAAATCAGCATCAGCAGCAAAGCAGCAGCAGCAGCAGCAGCAGCAGCAGCAAAGCAGCAGAAGCAGCAGCAGCAGCAAAGCAGCAGCAACAACAAAGCAGCAGCAGCAAAGCAGCAGCAGCAGCAAAGCAGCAGCAGCAAAGCAGCAGCAGCAGCAGCAGCAAAGCAGCAGCAACAGCAGCAGCAGCAGCAGGAAAGCAGCAGAAGCAATTCAGCAGCAGCAGCAAAGCAGCAGCAGTAAGCAGCAGCAGCAGCAGCAGCAGCAGCAAAGCAGAAGCAGCAGCAAAGCAGCAGCAGCAGCAAAGTAGCAGCAGCCAAGCAGCAGCAGCAGCAGCAGCAGCAAAGCAGCACCACCAAAGCAGCAGCAGCAGCAAAGAAGTAGCAGGAGAAGCAAAGCAGCAGCAGCAGCAAAGCAGCAGCAAATCAGCAGCAGCAGCAGCAAAGCAGCAGCAGCAGCGAAGCAGCAGCAGGAGCAGCAGGAAAGCAGCAGCAGCAAATCAGCATCAGCAGCAAAGCAGCAGCAGCAAAGCAGCAGCAAAACAGCAGCAGCAGCAGCAGCAGCAGCAGCAAAGCAGCAGCAGCAGCAGCAGCAGCAGCAGCAGCAAAGCAGCAGCAAAGCAGCAGCAGCAGCAGCAGCAAAGCAGCAGCAGCAAGCAGCAGCAGCAGCAAGCAGCAGCAGCAGCAGCAGGAAAGCAGCTAAGCAATTCAGCAGCAGCAGCAGCAGCAAAGCAGCAGCAAAGCAGCAGCAAAGCAGCAGCAGTAAGAAAGCAGCAGCAGCAGCAAAGCAGAAGCAGCAGCAGCAGCAGCAAAGCAGCAGTAGCAGCAGCAGCAGTAAAGCAGCAGCAGCAGCAAATAAGCAGCAGCCAAGCAGCAGCAGCAAAGCAGCAGCAGCAGCTAAGCAGCAGCAGCAGCAAACAGCAGCAGCAAAGCAGCAGCAGCAGCAGGAGCAGCAGCAGCAGCAGCAGCAAAGCAGCAGCAGCAGCAGAAGCAGCAGCAGCAGCAGAAAAGCAGCAGCAAAGCAGCAGCAGCAACAGCAAAGCAGCAGCAGCAAAGCAGCAGCAGCAGCAAAGAAGCAGCAGCAGGGGCAAAGCAGCAGCAGCAGCAGCAAAGCAGCAGCAAAGCAGCAGCAGCAGCAGCAATGCAGCAGCAGCAAAGCAGAAGCAGGAGCAGCAGCAGCAAGCAGCAGCAGCAGGAGCAGAAGCAGCAGCAGCAGCAGCAGCAAATCAGCAGCAAGCAGCAGCAAAGCAGCAGAGGCAGCAGCAGCAGCAGCAGTAAAGCAGCAGCAGCAGCAAATCAGCAGCAGCAAAGCAGCAGCAGCAGCAGCAAAGAAGAAGAAGGAGAAGAAGCAGCAGCAGCAGCAGCAGCTGCAGAAGAGAGCAGCAGCAGCAGCAGCAGCAGCAAAGAAGCAGTAGCAGGAAAGCAGCAGCAGCAGCAGCAAAGCAGAAGCAGCAGCAAAGCAGCAGCAGCAGCAGCAAAGTAGCAGCAGCAAAAAAGCAGCAGCAGGAGCAACGCAGCAGCAGCAGCAGAGCAGCAGCAGCAGCAAAGCAGCAGCAGCAAGCAAAGCAGCAGCAGCAGCAAAGCAGCAGCAGCAGCAGCAAAGCAGCAGCAGCAGCAAAGCAGCAGCAGCAGAAGAAGCAGCAGCAGCAGCAAAGCAGCAGCAGCAGCAAAGCAGCAGCAGCAGCAGCAAAGCAGCAGCAAAGCAGCAGCAGCAGCAAAGCAGCAGCAGCAGCAAAGCAGCAGCAGCAGCAGCAGCAGCAGCAAAGCAGCAGCAAAGCAGCAGCAGCAGCAAAGCAGCAGCAAGCAGCAGCAGCAGCAGCAGCAAAGCAGCAGCATGCAGCAGCAGCAGCAGCAGCAAAGCAGCAGCAGCAAAGCAGCAGCAGCAAAGCAGCAGCAGCAGCAGCAAAGAAGCAGCAGGAGAAGAAGCAGCAGCAGCAGCTGCAGAAGCAGCAGCAGCAGCAAAGAAGCAGCAGCAGGAAAGCAGCAGCAGCAGCAAAGCAGAAGCAGCAGCAAAGCAGCAGCAGCAGCAGCAAAGTAGCAGCAGCAAAGAAGCAGCAGCAGGAGCAACGCAGCAGCAGCAGCAAAGCTGCAGCAGCAGCAAAGCAGCAGCAGCAGCAGCAAAGCAGCAGCAGCAGCAGCAAAGCAGCAGCACCAAAGCAGCAGCAGGAGCAAAGCAGCAGCAGCAGCAAAGCAGCAGCAGCAGCAAAGCAGCAGCAGCAGCAGAAGCAGCAGCAGCAGCAGCAAAGCAGCAGCAGCAAAACAGCAGCAGCAAAGCAGTAGCAGCAGCAAAGCAGCAGCAAAGCAGCAGCAGCAGCAAAGTAGCAGCAGCAGCAAAGCAGCAGCAGCAGCAGCAAAGCAGCAGCAAAGCAGCAGCAGCAGCAGCAAAGCAGCAGCAGCAAAGCAGCAAAAGCAATTCAGCAGCAGCAAAGAAGCAGCAGCAGCAGCAGCAGCAGCAAAGAAGCAGCAGTGGCAAAGCAGCAGCAGCAAAGCAGCAGCAAAGTAGCACCAGCAGCAAAGCAGAAGCAGGAGCAGCAGCAGCAAAGGTGCAAAGCAGCAGCAAACAGCAGCAGCAAAGCAGCAGCAAAGCAGCAGCAGCAGCAGCAAAGAAGAAGAAGAAGAAGCAGCAGCAGCAGCAAAGAAGCAGTAGCAGGAAAGCAGCAGCAGCAGCAAAGCAGAAGCAGCAGCAAAGCAGCAGCAGCAGCAAAGCAGCAGCAGCAGCACCAAAGCAGCAGCAGGAGCAAAGCAGCAGCAGCAGCAAAGCAGCAGCAGCAGCAGCAGCAGCAGCAGCAAAGCAGCAGCAAAGCATCAGCAGCAGCAAAGTAGCGGCAGCAGCAAAGCAGCAGCAGCAGCAGGAGCAGCAGCAGCAGCAGCAAAGCAGCAGCAGCAAAGCAGCAAAAGCAATTCAGCAGCAGCAAAGAAGCAGCAGCAGCAGCAGCAGCAGCAGCAAAGAAGCAGCAGTGGCAAAGCAGCAGCAGCAAAGCAGCAGCAAAGTAGCACCAGCAGCAAAGCAGAAGCAGGAGCAGCAGCAGCAAAGGTGCAAAGCAGCAGCAAATCAGCAGCAGCAAAGCAGCAGCAAAGCAGCAGCAGCAGCAGCAGCAAAGAAGAAGAAGAAGAAGCAGCAGCAGCAGCAGCAAAGAAGCAGTAGCAGGAAAGCAGCAGCAGCAGCAAAGCAGCAGCAGCAGCAGCAGCAAAGCAGCAGCACCAAAGCAGCAGCAGGAGCAAAGCAGCAGCAGCAGCAAAGCAGCAGCAGCAGCAGCAGCAGCAGCAAAGCAGCAGCAAAGCAGCAGCAGCAAAGTAGCAGCAGCAGCAAAGCAGCAGCAGCAGCAGGAGCAGCAGCAGCAGCAGCAAAGCAGCAGCAAAGCAGCAGCAGCAGCAAAGCAGCAGCAGCAAAGCAGCAAAAGCAATTCAGCAGCAGCAAAGAAGCAGCAGCAGCAGCAGCAGCAAAGAAGCAGCAGTGGCAAAGCAGCAGCAGCAAAGCAGCAGCAAAGTAGCACCAGCAGCAAAGCAGAAGCAGGAGCAGCAGCAGCAAAGGTGCAAAGCAGCAGCAAATCAGCAGCAGCAAAGCAGCAGCAAAGCAGCAGCAGCAGCAGCAAAGAAGAAGAAGAAGAAGCAGCAGCAGCAGCAGCAGCAAAGAAGCAGTAGCAGGAAAGCAGCAGCAGCAGCAAAGCAGAAGCAGCAGCAAAGCAGCAGCAGCAGCAGCAGCAGCAGCAGCAGCAGAAGTAGCAGCAGCAAAGAAGCAGCAGCAGGAGCAACGCAGCAGCAGCAGCAAAGCAGCAGCAAAGCAGCAGCAGCAGCAGCAAAGAAGAAGAAGAAGAAGCAGCAGCAGCAGCAGCAGCAAAGAAGCAGTAGCAGGAAAGCAGCAGCATCAGCAAAGCAGCAGCAAATCAGCAGCAGCAGCAGCAAAGCAGCAGCAGCAAAGCAGCAGCAGGAGCAGCAGGAAAGCAGCAGCAGCAAATCAGCATCAGCAGCAAAGCAGCAGCATCAAAGCAGCAGCAAAACAGCAGCAAAGCAGGAGGAAAGCAACAGCAAGAAAGCAGCAGCAGCAGCAGCAGCAGCAAAGCAGCAGCAGCAGCAAAGCAGCAACAGAAAAGCAGCAGCAGCAGCAGCAGCAGCAAAGCAGCAGCACCAAAGCAGCAGCACGAGCAAAGCAGCAGCAGCAGCAGCAAAGCAGCAGCAGCAGCAGCAGCAGCAGCAAAGCAGCAGCAGCAGCAGCAGCAAAGCAGCAGCAGCAGCAGCAAAGCAGCAGCAGCAAAGCAGCAGCAGCAAAGCAGCAGCAGCAGGAGCAGCAGCAGCAGCAGCAGCAAAGCAGCAGCAGCAGCAGGAGCAGCAGCAGCAGCAGCAGCAAAGCAGCAGCAGCAACAGCAAAGCAGCAGCACCAAAGCAGCAGCAGGAGCAAAGCAGCAGCAGCAGCAGCAAAGCAGCAGCAGCAGCAGCAAAGCAGCAGCAGCAGCTAAGCAGCAGCAGCAGCAAAGCAGCAGCAGCAAAGCAGCAGCAGCAAAGCAGCAGCAGCAGGAGGAGCAGCAGCAGCAGCAAAGCAGCAGCAGCAGCAGGAGCAGCAGCAGCAGCAGCAAAGCAGCAGCAAAGCAGCAGCAGCAACAGCAAAGCAGCAGCAGCAAAGCAGCAGCAGCAAAGAAGCAGCAGCAGGGGCAAAGCAGCAGCAGCAGCAGCAAAGCAGCAGCAAAGCAGCAGCAGCAGCAATGCAGCAGCAGCAAAGCAGAAGCAGGAGCAGCAGCAGCAAAGCAGCAGCAAATCAGCAGCAAGCAGCAGCAAAGCAGCAGAGGCAGCAGCAGCAGCAGCAGTAAAGCAGCAGCAGCAGCAAATCAGCAGCAGCAAAGCAGCAGCAGCAGCAAAGAAGAAGAAGGAGAAGAAGCAGCAGCAGCAGCAGCTGCAGAAGAAGCAGCAGCAGCAGCAGCAGCTGCAGAAGAAGCAGCAGCTGCAGCAGCAGCAGCAAAGAAGCAGTAGCAGGAAAGCAGCAGCAGCAGCAAAGCAGAAGCAGCAGCAAAGCAGCAGCAGCAGCAGCAAAGTAGCAGCAGCAAAGAAGCAGCAGCAGGAGCAACGCAGCAGCAGCAGCAGCAGAGCAGCAGCAGCATCAAAGCAGCAGCAGCATTAGCAAAGCAGCAGCAGCAGCAGCAAGCAGCAGCAGCAGCAGCAAAGCAGCAGCAGCAGCAGCAAAGCAGCAGCAGCAGCAAAGTAGCAGCAGCAAAGAAGCAGCAGCAATAGCAACGCAGCACCAGCAGCAAAGCAGCAGCAGCAGCAGCAGCAAAGCAGCAGCAGCAGCAGCAGCAGCAGCAGGAAAGCAGCAGAAGCATTTCAGCAGCAGCAGCAAAGCAGCAGCAGCAAAGCAGCAGCAGCAAAGCAGCAGCAAAGCAGCAGCAAAACAGCAGCAAAGCAGCAGCAAAGCAGCAGCAGTAAGAAAGCAGCAGCAGCAGCAAAGCAGAAGCAGCGGCAAAGCAGCAGCAGCAGCAAAGTAGCAGCAGCAATGCAGCAGCAGCAGTAGCAAAGCAGCAGCAGCAAAGCAGCACCACCAAAGCAGCAGCAGCAGCAAAGTAGCAGCAGGAGGAGCAAAGCAGCAGCAGCAGCAAAGCAGCAGCAAATCAGCAGCAGCAGCAGCAAAGCAGCAGCAGCAGCGAAGCAGCAGCAGGAGCAGCAGGAAAGCAGCAGCAGCAAATCAGCATCAGCAGCAAAGCAGCAGCAGCAGCAGCAGCAGCAGCAGCAGCAGCAGCAGCAGCAGCAGCAGCAGCAGCAGCAGCAAAGCAGCAGCAAAGCAGCAGCAGCAGCAGCAACAGCAAAGCAGCAGCAGCAAAGCAGCAGCAGCAGCAAAGCAGCAGCAGCAAAGCAGCAGCAGCAGCAGCAGCAAAGCAGCAGCAACAGCAGCAGCAGCAGCAGGAAAGCAGCAGAAGCAATTCAGCAGCAGCAGCAAAGCAGCAGCAGTAAGAAAGCAGCAGCAGCAGCAGCAAAGCAGAAGCAGCAGCAAAGCAGCAGCAGCAGCAAAGTAGCAGCAGCCAAGCAGCAGCAGCAGCAGCAGCAGCAGCAGCAAAGCAGCACCACCAAAGCAGCAGCAGCAGCAAAGAAGTAGCAGGAGAAGCAAAGCAGCAGCAGCAGCAAAGCAGCAGCAAACCAGCAGCAGCAGCAGCAAAGCAGCAGCAGCAGCGAAGCAGCAGCAGGAGCAGCAGGAAAGCAGCAGCAGCAAATCAGCATCAGCAGCAAAGCAGCAGCAGCAAGCAGCAGCAAAACAGCAGCAGCAGCAGCAGCAGCAAAGCAGCAGCAGCAGCAGCAGCAAAGCAGCAGCAGCAGCAGCAAAGCAGCAGCAGCAGCAGCAAAGCAGCAGCAGCAGCAGCAGCAAAGCAGCAGCAGCAGCAGCAGGAAAGCAGCTAAGCAATTCAGCAGCAGCAGCAGCAGCAAAGCAGCAGCAAAGCAGCAGCAAAGCAGCAGCAGTAAGAAAGCAGCAGCAGCAGCAAAGCAGAAGCAGCAGCAGCAGCAAAGCAGCAGTAGCAGCAGCAGCAGTAAAGCAGCAGCAGCAGCAAATAAGCAGCAGCCAAGCAGCAGCAGCAAAGAAGAAGGAGAAGAAGCAGCAGCAGCAGCAGCTGCAGAAGAAGCAGCAGCAGCAGCAGCAGCAGCAGCAAAGCAGAAGCAGCAGCAAAGTAGCAGCAGCAAAGAAGCAGCAGGAGCAACGCAGCAGCAGCAGCAAAGCAGCAGCAGCAGCAAAGCAGCAGCAGCAGCAAAGCAGCAGCAGCAAAACAGCAGCAGCAAAGCAGCAGCAGCAGCAGCAGCAAAGTAGCACCAGCAGCAAAGCAGAAGCAGGAGCAGCAGCAGCAAAGGTGCAAAGCAGCAGCAAATCAGCAGCAGCAAAGCAGCAGCAAAGCAGCAGCAGCAGCTGCAGAAGAAGCTGCAGCAGCAGCAGCAGCAGCAAAGAAGCAGTAGCAGGAAAGCAGCAGCAGCAGCAAAGCAGAAGCAGCAGCAAAGCAGCAGCAGCAGCAGCAAAGTAGCAGCAGCAAAGAAGCAGCAGCAGGAGCAACGCAGCAGCAGCAGCAGAGCAGCAGCAGCAGCAAAGCAGCAGCAGCAGCAGCAAAGCAGCAGCAGCAGCAAAGCAGCAGCAGCAGCAAAGCAGCAGCAGCAGCAGCAGCAGCAAAGCAGCAGCAGCAGCAGCAAAGCAGCAGCAGCAGCAGCAGGAAAGCAGCAGAAGCAATTCAGCAGCAGCAGCAAAGCAGCAGCAGCAGCAAAGCAGCAGCAAAACAGCAGCAAAACAGCAGCAAAGCAGCAGCAAAGCAGCAGCAGTAAGAAAGCAGCAGCAGCAGCAAAGCAGAAGCAGCAGCAAAGCAGCAGCAGCAGCAAAGTAGCAGCAGCAAAGCAGCAGCAGCAGCAGCAAAGCAGCAGCAGCAGCAAAGAAGCAGCAGGAGGAGCAAAGCAGCAGCAGCAGCAAAGCAGCAGCAAATCAGCAGCAGCAGCAAAGCAGCAGCAGCAAAGCAGCAGCAGCAGCAAAGCAGCAGCAGCAGCGAAGCAGCAGCAGGAGCAGCAGGAAAGCAGCAGCAGCAAATCAGCATCAGCAGCAAAGGAGCAGCAGCAAAGCAACAGCAAAACAGCAGCAAAGCAGGAGGAAAGCAGCAGCAAGAAAGCAGGAGCAGCAGCAGCAGCAGCAGCAGCAGCAGCAAATCAGCAGCAGCAAAGAAGAAGCAGCAGGGGCAAAGCAGCAGCAGCAGCAGCAGCAGCAGCAAAGCAGCAGCAAAGCAGCAGCAGCAAAGCAGCAGCAGCAGCAGCAGCAGTAAAGCAGCAGCAGCAAATCAGCAGCAGCAAAGCAGCAGCAAAGCAGCAGCAGCAGCAAAGAAGAAGAAGGAGAAGAAGCAGCAGCAGCAGCAGCAGCAGCTGCAGAAGAAGAAGAAGAAGCAGCAGCAGCAGCAGCAAAGAAGCAGTAGCAGGAAAGCAGCAGCAGCAGCAACGCAGCAGCAGCAGCAAAGCAGCAGCAGCAGCAAAGCAGCAGCAGCAGCAAAGCAGCAGCAGCAGCAGCAAAGCAGCAGCACCAAAGCAGCAGCAGGAGAAAAGCAGCAGCAGCAACTGCAAAGCAGCAGCAGCAGCAGCAGCAGCAAAGCAGCAGCAGCAGCAAAACAGCAGCAGCAAAGCAGTAGCAGAAGCAAAGCAGCAGCAAAGCAGCAGCAGCAGCAAAGTAGCAGCAGCAGCAAAGCAGCAGCAGTAGGAGCAGCAGCAGCAAAGCAGCAGCAAAGCAGCAGCAGCAGCAAATCAGCAGCAAGCAGCGGCAGCAGCAAAGCAGCAGTAGCAGCAGCAGCAGCAGTAAAGCAGCAGCAGCAAATCAGCAGCAGCAAAGCAGCAGCAGCAGCAGCAAAGAAGAAGAAGGAGAAGAAGCAGCAGCAGCAGCTGCAGAAGAAGCAGCAGCAGCAGCAGCAGCAAAGAAGCAGTAGCAGGAAAGCAGCAGCAGCAGCAAAGCAGAAGCAGCAGCAAAGCAGCAGCAGCAGCAGCAGCAGCAAAGTAGCAGCAGCAAAGAAGCAGCAGCAGGAGCAACGCAGCAGCAGCAGCAGAGCAGCAGCAGCAGCAAAGCAGCAGCAGCATTAGCAAAGCAGCAGCAGCAGCAAAGCAGCAGCAGCAGCAGCAGCAAAGCAGCAGCAGCAGCAGCAGCAGCAGCATCAGGAAAGCAGCAGAAGCAATTCAGCAGCAGCAGCAAAGCAGCAGCAAAACAGCAGCAAAGCTGCAGCAAAGCAGCAGCAGTAAGAAAGCAGCAGCAGCAGCAAAGCAGAAGCAGCAGCAAAGCAGCAGCAGCAGCAAAGAAGCAGCAGGAGGAGCAAAGCAGCAGCAGCAGCAGCAAAGCAGCAGCAAATCAGCAGCAGCAGCAGCAAAGCAGCAGCAGCAAAGCAGCAGCAGCAGCGAAGCAGCAGCAGGAGCAGCAGGAAAGCAGCAGCAGCAAATCAGCATCAGCAGCAAAGGAGCAGCAGCAAAGCAGCAGCAAAACAGCAGCAAAGAAGGAGGAAAGCAGCAGCAAGAAAGCAGCAGCAGCAGCAGCAGCAAATCAGCAGCAGCAAAGCAGCAGCAGCAAAGAAGCAGCAGCAGGGGCAAAGCAGCAGCAGCAGCAGCAAAGCAGCAGCAGCAGCAAAGCAGCAGCAGCAGCAGCAGCAAAGCAGCAGTAGCAGCAGCAGCAGCAGTAAAGCAGCAGCAGCAAATCAGCAGCAGCAAAGCAGCAGCAAAGCAGCAGCAGCAGCAAAGAAGAAGAAGGAGAAGAAGCAGCAGCAGCAGCAGCAGCAAAGAAGCAGTAGCAGGAAAGCAGCAGCAGCAGCAAAGCAGCAGCAGCAGCAGCAAAGCAGCAGAAGCAGCAGCAGCAGCAGCAAAGCAGCAGCACCAAAGCAGCAGCAGGAGCAAAGCAGCAGCAGCAAAGCAGCAGCAGCAAAACAGCAGCAGCAAAGCAGTAGCAGCAGCAAAGCAGCAGCAAAGCAGCAGCAGCAAAGCAGCAGCAGCAGCAGGAGCAGCAGCAGCAGCAGCAAAGCAGCAGCAAAGCAGCAGCAGCAAAGCAGCAAAAGCAATTCAGCAGCAGCAAAGAAGCAGCAGCAGCAGCAGCAGCAAAGAAGCAGCAGTGGCAAAGCAGCAGCAGCAAAGCAGCAGCAAAGTAGCACCAGCAGCAAAGCAGAAGCAGGAGCAGCAGCAGCAAAGGTGCAAAGCAGCAGCAAATCAGCAGCAGCAAAGCAGCAGCAAAGCAGCAGCAAAGAAGCAGTAGCAGGAAAGCAGCAGCAGCAGCAAAGCAGAAGAAGCAGCAAAGCAGCAGCAGCAGCAGCAGCAAGTAGCAGCAGCAAAGAAGCAGCAGCAGGAGCAACGCAGCAGCAGCAGCAAAGCAGCAGCAAAGCAGCAGCAGCAGCAAAGAAGCAGCAGAAGCAAAGCAGCAGCAGCAGCAAAGCAGCAGCAGCAGCAGCAGCAAAGCAGCAGCAAAGCAGCAGCAAAACAGCAGCAAAGCAGCAGCAAAGCAGCAGCAGCAAATCAGCAGCAGTAAGAAAGCAGCAGCAGCAGCAAAGCAGAAGCAGCGGCAAAGCAGCAGCAGCAGCAAAGTAGCAGCAGCAATGCAGCAGCAGCAGCAGCAAAGCAGCAGCAGCAAAGCAGCACCACCAAAGCAGCAGCAGCAGCAAAGAAGCAGCAGGAGGAGCAAAGCAGCAGCAGCAGCAAAGCAGCAGCAAATCAGCAGCAGCAGCAGCAAAGCAGCAGCAGCAAAGCAGCAGCAGCAGCGAAGCAGCAGCAGGAGCAGCAGGAAAGCAGCAGCAGCAAATCAGCATCAGCAGCAAAGCAGCAGCAGCAGCAGCAGCAGCAGCAGCAGCAGCAAAGCAGCAGCAAAGCAGCAGCAAAGCAGCAGCAGCAGCAGCAGCAAAGCAGCAGCAACAGCAAAGCAGCAGCAGCAAAGCAGCAGCAGCAGGAGCAGCAGCAGCAGCAGCAAAGCAGCAGCAGAAGCAGCAGCAGCAAAGCAGCAGCAACAGCAGCAGCAGCAGCAGCAGGAAAGCAGCAGAAGCAATTCAGCAGCAGCAGCAGCAAAGCAGCAGCAAAGCAGCAGCAAAACAGCAGCAAAGCAGCAGCAAAGCAGCAGCAGTAAGAAAGCAGCAGCAGCAGCAAAGCAGAAGCAGCAGCAAAGCAGCAGCAGCAGCAGCAGCAAAGTGGCAGCAGCCAAGCAGCAGCAGCAGCAGCAAAGCAGCAGCAGCAAAGCAGCACCACCAAAGCAGCAGCAGCAGCAAAGAAGTAGCAGGAGGAGCAAAGCAGCAGCAGCAGCAAAGCAGCAGCAAATCAGCAGCAGCAGCAGCAAAGCAGCAGCAGCAAAGCAGCAGCAGCAAAGCAGCAGGAGCAGCGAAGCAGCAGCAGGAGCAGCAGGAAAGCAGCAGCAGCAAATCAGCATCAGCAGCAAAGCAGCAGCAGCAAAGCAGCAGCAAAACAGCAGCAAAGCAGGAGGAAAGCAGCAGCAAAACCGCAGCAAAGCAGGAGGAAAGCAGCAGCAAGAAAGCAGCAGCAGCAGCAGCAACAGCAAAGCAGCAGCAGCAGCAGCAACAGCAAAGCAGCAGCAGCAGCAAAGCAGCAGCAAAGCAGCAGCAGCAGCAGCAGCAAAGCAGCAGCAGCAGCAAAGCAGCAGCAGCAGCAGCACCAGCAGCAGCAGCAGCAAAGCAGCACCACCAAAGCAGCAGCAGCAGCAAAGAAGCAGCAGGAGGAGCAAAGCAGCAGCAGCAGCAAAGCAGCAGCAAATCAGCAGCAGCAGCAGCAAAGCAGCAGCAGCAAAGCAGCAGCAGCAGCGAAGCAGCAGCAGGAGCAGCAGGAAAGCAGCAGCAGCAAATCAGCATCAGCAGCAAAGCAGCAGCAAAGCAGCAGCAAAACAGCAGCAAAGCAGGAGGTAAGCAACCGCAAGACAGCAGCAGCAGCAGCAGCAGCAGCAGCAGACAGCACAGCAGCAGCAGCAGCAACAGCAAAGCAGCAGCAGCAGCAGCAGCAGCAGCAAAGCAGCAGCAGCAGCAGCAGGAAAGCAGCAGAAGCAATTCAACAGCAGCAGCAAAGCAGCAGCAGCAAAGCAGCAGCAAAGCAGCAGCAAAACAGCAGCAAAGCAGCAGCAAAGCAGCAGCAGCAAAGCAGCAGCAGTAAGAAAGCAGCAGCAGCAGCAAAGCAGAAGCAGCAGCAAAGCAGCAGCAGCAGCAAAGTAGCAGCAGCAAAGCAGCAGCAGCAGCAGCAAAGAAGCAGCAGGAGGAGCAAAGCAGCACCACCAAAGCAGCAGCAGCAGCAAAGAAGCATCAGGAGGAGCAAAGCAGCAGCAGCAGCAAAGCAGCAGCAAATCAGCAGCAGCAGCAGCAAAGCAGCAGCAGCAGCAAAGCAGCAGCAGCAAAGCAGCAGCAGCAGCGAAGCAGCAGCAGGAGCAGCAGGAAAGCAGCAGCAGCAAATCAGCATCAGCAGCAAAGCAGCAGCAAAACAGCAGCAGCAGCAAAGCAGCAACAGCAAAGCAGCAGCAGCAAAGCAGCAGCAGCAAAGCAGGAGCAGGAGCAAAGCAGCAGCAGCAGCAGGATCAGCAGCAGCAAAGCAGCAGCAGCAGCAGGAGCAGCAGCAGCAGCAGCAGCAAAGCAGCAGCAAAGCAGCAGCAGCAACAGCAAAGCAGCAGCAGCAAATCAGCAGCAGCAGGGGCAAAGCAGCAGCAAAGCAGCAGCAGCAGCAGCAGCAATGCAGCAGCAGCAAAGCAGAAGCAGGAGCAGCAGCAGCAGTAAAGCAGCAGCAGCAAATAAGCAGCAGCAAAGCAGCAGCAGCAGCAGCAAAGAAGAAGAAGGAGAAGAAACAGCAGCAGCAGCAGCTGCAGAAGAAGCAGCAGCAGCAGCAGCAAAGCAGAAGCAGCAGCAAAGCAGCAGCAGCAGCAAAGCAGCAGCAGCAAAGCAGCAGCAGCAAAGAAGCAGCAGGAGCAACGCAGCAGCAGCAGCAAAGCAGCAGCAGCAAAACAGCAGCAGCAAAGCAGCAGCAGCAGCAGCAGCAAAGCAGCAGCAAAGTAGCACCAGCAGCAAAGCAGAAGCAGGAGCAGCAGCAGCAAAGGTGCAAAGCAGCAGCAAATCAGCAGCAGCAAAGCAGCAGCAGCAGCAAAGAAGAAGAAGAAGAAGCAGCAGCAGCAGCAGCTGCAGAAGAAGCTGCAGCAGCAGCAGCAGCAGCAAAGAAGCAGTAGCAGGAAAGCAGCAGCAGCAGCAAAGCAGCAGCAGCAGCAGCAAAGTAGCAGCAGCAAAGAAGCAGCAGCAGGAGCAACGCAGCAGCAGCAGCAGAGCAGCAGCAGCAGCAAAGCAGCAGCAGCATTAGCAAAGCAGCAGCAGCAGCAAAGCAGCAGCAGCAGCAGCAGCAGCAGCAAAGCAGCAGCAGCAGCAGCAGCAGCAGGAAAGCAGCAGAAGCAATTCAGCAGCAGCAGCAAAGCAGCAGCAGCAGCAAAGCAGCAGCAAAGCAGCAGCAAAACAGCAGCAAAGCAGCAGCAAAGCAGCAGCAGTAAGAAAGCAGCAGCAGCAGCAAAGCAGAAGCAGCAGCAAAGCAGCAGCAGCAGCAAAGTAGCAGCAGCAAAGCAGCAGCAGCAGCAGCAGCAGAAGCAGCAGCAGCAAAGCAGCAGCAGCAGCAAAGAAGCAGCAGGAGGAGCAAAGCAGCAGCAGCAGCAAAGCAGCAGCAAATCAGCAGCAGCAGCAGCAAAGCAGCAGCAGCAGCGAAGCAGCAGCAGGAGCAGCAGGAAAGCAGCAGCAGCAAATCAGCATCAGCAGCAAAGGAGCAGCAGCAAAGCAGCAGCAAAACAGCAGCAAAGCAGGAGGAAAGCAGCAGCAAGAAAGCAGCAGCAGCAGCAGCAGCAAATCAGCAGCAGCAAAGAAGCAGCAGCAGGGGCAAAGCAGCAGCAGCAGCAGCAGCAAAGCAGCAGCAAAGCAGCAGCAGCAAAGCAGCAGCAGCAGCAGCAAAGCAGCAGTAGCTGCAGCAGCAGCAGTAAAGCAGCAGCAGCAAATCAGCAGCAGCAAAGCAGCAGCAAAGCAGCAGCAGCAGCAAAGAAGAAGAAGTAGAAGAAGCAGCAGCAGCAGCAGCTGCAGAAGAAGAAGCAGCAGCAGCAGCAGCAGCAGCAAAGAAGCAGTAGCAGGAAAGCAGCAGCAGCAGCAGCAGCAGCAAAGTAGCAGCAGCAAAGAAGCAGCAGCAGGAGCAACGCAGCAGCAAAGCAGCAGCAGCAGCAAAGCAGCAGCAGCAGCAAAGCAGCAGCAGCAGCAGCAAAGAAGCAGCACCAAAGCAGCAGCAGCAGCAGCAAAGCAGCAGCAGCAGCAAAGCAGCAGCAGCAGCAAAACAGCAGCAGCAAAGCAGTAGCAGAAGCAAAGCAGCAGCAAAGCAGCAGCAGCAGCAGCAAAGTAGCAGCAGCAGCAAAGCAGCAGCAGCAGCAGCAGGAGCAGCAGCAGCAAAGCAGCAGCAAAGCAGCAGCAGCAGCAAATCAGCAGCAAGCAGCAGCAGCAGCAAAGCAGCAGTAGCAGCAGCAGCAGCAGTAAAGCAGCAGCAGCAAATCAGCAGCAGCAAAGCAGCAGCAGCAGCAGCAAAGAAGAAGAAGGAGAAGAAGCAGCAGCAGCAGCTGCAGAAGAAGCAGCAGCAGCAGCAGCAGCAGCAAAGAAGCAGTAGCAGGAAAGCAGCAGCAGCAGCAAAGCAGAAGCAGCAGCAAAGCAGCAGCAGCAGCAGCAGCAGCAGCAAAGTAGCCGCAGCAAAGAAGCAGCAGCAGGAGCAACGCAGCAGCAGCAGCAAAGCAGCAGCAGCAGCAAAGCAGCAGCAGCAAAGCAGCAGCAGCAGCAGCAGCAGCAGCAAATCAGCAGCAGCAAAGCAGCAGCAGCAAAACAGTAGCAGCAAAGCAGTAGCAGCAGCAAAGCAGCAGCAAAGCAGCAGCAGCAGCAAAGTAGCAGCAGCAGCAAAGCAGCAGCAGCAGCATGAGCAGCAGCAGCAGCAGCAAAGCAGCAGCAAAGCAGCAGCAGCAGCAGCAGCAAAGCAGCAGCAGCAAAGCAGCAAAAGCAATTCAGCAGCAGCAAAGAAGCAGCAGCAGCAGCAGCAAAGAAGCAGCAGTGGCAAAGCAGCAGCAGCAGCAGCAAAGCAGAAGCAGCAGCAAAGCAGCAGCAGCAAAGAAGCAGCAGCAGGAGCAACGCAGCAGCAGCAGCAAAGCAGCAGCAAAGCAGCAGCAGCAGCAGCAGCAGCAGCAGCAGCAAAGAAGCAGTAGCAGGAAAGCAGCAGCAGCAGCAAAGCAGCAGCAAATCAGCAGCAGCAGCAGCAAAGCAGCAGCAGCAGCAAAGCAGCAGCAGGAGCAGCAGGAAAGCAGCAGCAGCAGCAAAGCAGCAACAGCAAAGCAGCAGCAGCAGCAGCAAAGCAGCAGCACCAAAGCAGCAGCAGGAGCAAAGCAGCAGCAGCAGCAGCAGCAAAGCAGCAACAGCAGCAAAGCAGCAGCAGCAAAGCAGCAGCAGCAGCAGCAGCAGAGCAGCAGCAGCAGCAGCAGCAAAGCAGCAGCAGCAGCAGGAGAAGCAGCAGCAGCAAAGCAGCAGCAAAGCAGCAGCAGCAACAGCAAAGCAGCAGCAGCAGCAGCAGCAAAGCAGCAGCACCAAAGCAGCAGCAGGAGCAAAGCAGCAGCAGCAGCAGCAAAGCAGCAGCAGCAGCTAAGCAGCAGCAGCAGCAAAGCAGCAGCAGCAAAGCAGCAGCAGCAGCAGGAGCAGCAGCAGCAGCAGCAGCAAAGCAGCAGCAGCAGCAGGAGCAGCAGCAGCAGCAGCAAAGCAGCAGCAAAGCAGCAGCAGCAACAGCAAAGCAGCAGCAGCAAAGCAGCAGCAGCAGCAAAGAAGCAGCAGCAGGGGCGAAGCAGCAGCAGCAGCAGCAGCAAAGCAGCAGCAGCAAAGCAGCAGCAGCAGCAGCAATGCAGCAGCAGCAAAGCAGAAGCAGGAGCAGCAGCAGCAAAGCAGCAGCAAATCAGCAGCAAGCAGCAGCAAAGCAGCAGAGGCAGCAGCAGCAGCAGCAGTAAAGCAGCAGCAGCAGCAAATCAGCAGCAGCAAAGCAGCAGCAGCAGCAAAGAAGAAGAAGGAGAAGAAGCAGCAGCAGCAGCAGCAGCTGCAGAAGAAGCAGCAGCAGCAGCAGCAGCAAAGAAGCAGTAGCAGGAAAGCAGCAGCAGCAGCAAAGCAGAAGCAGCAGCAAAGCAGCAGCAGCAGCAGCAAAGTAGCAGCAGCAAAGAAGCAGCAGCAGGAGCAACGCAGCAGCAGCAGCAGAGCAGCAGCAGCAGCAAAGCAGCAGCAGCATTAGCAAAGCAGCAGCAGCAGCAAAGCAGCAGCAGCAGCAAAGCAGCAGCAGCAGCAGCAAAGCAGCAGCAGCAGCAGTAAGAAAGCAGCAGCAGCAGCAAAGCAGAAGCAGCAGCAAAGCAGCAGCAGCAAAGTAGCAGCAGCAAAGCAGCAGCAGCAGCAGCAAAGCAGCAGCAGCAAAGCAGCAGCAGCAGCAAAGAAGCAGCAGGAGGAGCAAAGCAGCAGCAGCAGCAAAGCAGCAGCAAATCAGCAGCAGCAGCAGCAAAGCAGCAGCAGCAAAGCAGCAGCAGCAGCGAAGCAGCAGCAGGAGCAGCAGGAAAGCAGCAGCAGCAAATCAGCATCAGCAGCAAAGGAGCAGCAGCAAAGCAGCAGCAATACAGCAGCAAAGCAGGAGGAAAGCAGCAGCAAGAAAGCAGCAGCAGCAGCAAATCAGCAGCAGCAAAGCAGCAGCAGCAGCAAGGAAGCAGCAGCAGGGGCAAAGCAGCAGCAGCAGCAGCAAAGCAGCAGCAAAGCAGCAGCAGCAGCAGCAGCAAAGCAGCAGTAGCAGCAGCAGCAGCAGTAAAGCAGCAGCAGCAAATCAGCAGCAGCAAAGCAGCAGCAAAGTAGCAGCAGCAGCAAAGAAGAAGAAAAAGAAGAAGCAGCAGCAGCAGCAGCTGCAGAAGAAGCAGCAGCAGCAGCAGCAAAGAAGCAGTAGCAGGAAAGCAGCAGCAGCAGCAAAGCAGAAGAAGCAGCAAAGCAGCAGCAGCAGCAGCAGCAATGTAGCAGCAGCAAAGAAGCAGCAGCAGGAGCAACGCAGCAGCAGCAGCAAAGCAGCAGCAGCAGCAAAGCAGCAGCAGCAGCAAAGCAGCAGCAGCAGCAGCAGCAAAGCAGCAGCACCAAAGCAGCAGCAGGAGCAAAGCAGCAGCAGCAGCAGCAAAGCAGCAGCAGCAGCAGCAAAGCAAAGCAGCAGCAGCAAAGCAGCAGCAGCAAAACAGCAGCAGCAAAGCAGTAGCAGCAGCAAAGCAGCAGCAAAGTAGCAGCAGCAGCAAAGCAGCAGCAGCAGCAGGAGCAGCAGCAGCAGCAGCAAAGCAGCAGCAAAGCAGCAGCAGCAGCAAAGCAGCAGCAGCAAAGCAGCAAAAGCAATTCAGCAGCAGCAAAGAAGCAGCAGCAGCAGCAGCAGCAGCAAAGAAGCAGCAGTGGCAAAGCAGCAGCAGCAAAGCAGCAGCAAAGTAGCACCAGCAGCAAAGCAGAAGCAGGAGCAGCAGCAGCAAAGGTGCAAAGCAGCAGCAAATCAGCAGCAGCAATCAGCAGCAAAGCAGCAGCAGCAGCAGCAAAGAAGAAGAAGAAGAAGCAGCAGCAGCAGCAGCAGCTGCAGAAGAAGCAGCAGCAGCAGCAGCAGCAGCAAAGAAGCAGTAGCAGGAAAGCAGCAGCAGCAGCAAAGCAGAAGCAGCAGCAAAGCAGCAGCAGCAGCAGCAGCAGCAAAGTAGCAGCAGCAAAGAAGCAGCAGCAGGAGCAACGCAGCAGCAGCAGCAAAGAAGAAGAAGAAGAAGAAGCAGCAGCAGCTGCTGCAGAAGAAGCAGCAGCAGCAGCAAAGAAGCAGTAGCAGGAAAGCAGCAGCAGCAGCAAAGCAGCAGCAAATCAGCAGCAGCAGCAGCAAAGCAGCAGCAGCAAAGCAGCAGCAGGAGCAGCAGGAAAGCAGCAGCAGCAAATCAGCATCAGCAGCAAAGCAGCAGCAGCAAAGCAGCAGCAAAACAGCAGCAAAGCAGGAGGAAAGCAACAGCAAGAAAGCAGCAGCAGCAAAGCAGAAGCAGCAGCAAAGCAGCAACAGCAAAGCAGCAACAGCAAAGCAGCAACAGCAAAGCAGCAGCAGCAGCAGCAAAGCAGCAGCACCAAAGCAGCAGCAGGAGCAAAGCAGCAGCAGCAGCAGCAAAGCAGCAGCAGCAGCAGCAGCAGGAGCAGCAGCAGCAGCAGCAGCAAAGCAGCAGCAGCAGCAGGAGCAGCAGCAGCAGCAGCAGCAAAGCAGCAGCAAAGCAGCAGCAGCAACAGCAAAGCAGCAGCAGCAGCAGCAGCAGCACAAAAGCAGCAGCAGGAGCAAAGCAGCAGCAGCAGCAGCAAAGCAGCAGCAGCAGCAGCAAAGCAGCAGCAGCAGCAGCAAAGCAGCAGCAGCAGCTAAGCAGCAGCAGCAAAGCAGCAGCAGCAAAGCAGCAGCAGCAGCAGGAGCAGCAGCAGCAGCAGCAGCAGAGAGCAGCAGCAGCAGCAGCAAAGCAGCAGCAGCAGCAAAGAAGCAGCAGCAGGGGCAAAGCAGCAGCAGCAGCAGCGAGCAGCAAAGCAGCAGCAAAGCAGCAGCAGCAGCAGCAATGCAGCAGCAGCAAAGCAGAATCAGAAGCAGCAGCAGCAAAGCAGCAGCAAATCAGCAGCAAGCAGCAGCAAAGCAGCAGAGGCAGCAGCAGCAGCAGCAGTAAAGCAGCAGCAGCAAATCAGCAGCAGCAAAGCAGCAGCAGCAGCAGCAGCAAAGAAGCAGTAGCAGGAAAGCAGCAGCAGCAGCAAAGCAGAAGCAGCAGCAAAGCAGCAGCAGCAAAGTAGCAGCAGCAAAGAAGCAGCAGCAGGAGCAACGCAGCAGCAGCAGCAGAGCAGCAGCAGCAGCAAAGCAGCAGCAGCATTAGCAAAGCAGCAGCAGCAGCAAAGCAGCAGCAGCAGCAAAGCAGCAGCAGCAGCAGCAGCAAAGCAGCAGCAGCAGCAGCAGCAGCAGGAAAGCAGCAGAAGCAATTCAGCAGCAGCAGCAAAGCAGCAGCAGCAAAGCAGCAGCAAAACAGCAGCAAAGCAGCAGCAAAGCAGCAGCAGTAAGAAAGCAGCAGCAGCAGCAAAGCAGAAGCAGCAGCAAAGCAGCAGCAGCAGCAAAGTAGCAGCAGCAAAGCAGCAGCAGCAGCAAAGCAGCAGCAGCAAAGCAGCAGCAGCAGCAAAGAAGCAGCAGGAGGAGCAAAGGAGCAGCAGCAGCAAAGCAGCAGCAAATCAGCAGCAGCAGCAGCAGCAAAGCAGCAGCAGCAAAGCAGCAGCAGCAGCAGCAGCGAAGCAGCAGCAGGAGCAGCACGAAAGCAGCAGCAGCAAATCAGCATCAGCAGCAAAGGAGCAGCAGCAAAGCAGCAGCAAAACAGCAGCAAAGCAGGAGGAAAGCAGCAGCAAGAAAGCAGCAGCAGCAGCAGCAGCAAATCAGCAGCAGCAAAGCAGCAGCAGCAGCAAAGAAGCAGCAGCAGGGGCAAAGCAGCAGCAGCAGCAGCAAAGCAGCAGCAAAGCAGCAGTAGCAGCAGCAGCAGCCGTAAAGCAGCAGCAGCAAATCAGCAGCAGCAAAGCAGCAGCAAAGCAGCAGCAGCAGCAAAGAAGAAGAAGGAGAAGAAGCAGCAGCAGCAGCAGCTGCAGAAGAAGCAGCAGCAGCAGCAGCAGCAAAGAAGCAGTAGCAGGAAAGCAGCAGCAGCAGCAAAGCAGAAGCAGCAGCAAAGCAGCAGCAGCAGCAGCAAAGTAGCAGCAGCAAAGAAGCAGCAGCAGGAGCAACGCAGCAGCAGCAGCAAAGCAGCAGCAGCAGCAAAGCAGCAGCAGCAGCAGCAGCAGCAAAGCAGCAGCACCAAAGCAGCAGCAGGAGCAAAGCAGCAGCAGCAAAGCAGCAGCAGCAAAACAGCAGCAGCAAAGCAGTAGCAGCAGCAAAGCAGCAGCAAAGCAGCAGCAGCAAAGCAGCAGCAGCAGCAAAGCAGCAGCAGCAGCAGGAGCAGGAGCAGCAGCAGCAAAGCAGCAGCAGCAGCAGCAAAGCAGCAGCAGCAAAGCAGCAAAAGCAATTCAGCAGCAGCAAAGAAGCAGCAGCAGCAGCAGCAGCAGCAAAGAAGCAGCAGTGGCAAAGCAGCAGCAGCAAAGCAGCAGCAAAGTAGCAACAGCAGCAAAGCAGAAGCAGGAGCAGCAGCAGCAAAGCAGCAGCAGCAGCAAAGCAGCAGCAGCAGCAGCAGCAAAGCAGCAGCAGCAGCAGTAAGAAAGCAGCAGCAGCAGCAAAGCAGAAGCAGCAGCAAAGCAGCAGCAGCAAAGTAGCAGCAGCAAAGCAGCAGCAGCAGCAGCAGCAAAGCAGCAGCAGCAAAGCAGCAGCAGCAGCAAAGAAGCAGCAGGAGGAGCAAAGCAGCAGCAGCAGCAAAGCAGCAGCAAATCAGCAGCAGCAGCAGCAAAGCAGCAGCAGCAAAGCAGCAGCAGCAGCGAAGCAGCAGCAGGAGCAGCAGGAAAGCAGCAGCAGCAAATCAGCATCAGCAGCAAAGGAGCAGCAGCAAAGCAGCAGCCAAACAGCAGCAAAGCAGGAGGAAAGCAGCAGCAAGAAAGCAGCAGCAGCAGCAAATCAGCAGCAGCAAAGCAGCAGCAGCAGCAAGGAAGCAGCAGCAGGGGCAAAGCAGCAGCAGCAGCAGCAAAGCAGCAGCAAAGCAGCAGCAGCAGTAGCAGCAGCAGCAGCAGTAAAGCAGCAGCAGCAAATCAGCAGCAGCAAAGCAGCAGCAAAGTAGCAGCAGCAGCAAAGAAGAAGAAGGAGAAGAAGCAGCAGCAGCAGCAGCTGCAGAAGAAGCAGCAGCAGCAGCAAAGAAGCAGTAGCAGGAAAGCAGCAGCAGCAGCAAAGCAGAAGAAGCAGCAAAGCAGCAGCAGCAGCAGCAATGTAGCAGCAGCAAAGAAGCAGCAGCAGGAGCAACGCAGCAGCAGCAGCAAAGCAGCAGCAGCAGCAAAGCAGCAGCAGCAGCAAAGCAGCAGCAGCAGCAGCAGCAAAGCAGCAGCACCAAAGCAGCAGCAGGAGCAAAGCAGCAGCAGCAGCAAAGCAGCAGCAGCAGCAGCAAAGCAAAGCAGCAGCAGCAAAGCAGCAGCAGCAAAACAGCAGCAGCAAAGCAGTAGCAGCAGAAAAGCAGCAGCAAAGTAGCAGCTGCAGCAAAGCAGCAGCAGCAGCAGGAGCAGCAGCAGCAGCAGCAAAGCAGCAGCAAAGCAGCAGCAGCAGCAAAGCAGCAGCAGCAAAGCAGCAAAAGCAATTCAGCAGCAGCAAAGAAGCAGCAGCAGCAGCAGCAGCAGCAAAGAAGCAGCAGTGGCAAAGCAGCAGCAGCAAAGCAGCAGCAAAGTAGCACCAGCAGCAAAGCAGAAGCAGGAGCAGCAGCAGCAAAGGTGCAAAGCAGCAGCAAATCAGCAGCAGCAATCAGCAGCAAAGCAGCAGCAGCAGCAAAGAAGAAGAAGAAGAAGCAGCAGCAGCAGCAGCAGCTGCAGAAGAAGCAGCAGCAGCAGCAGCAAAGAAGCAGCAGCAGCAAAGTAGCAGCAGCAAAGAAGCATCAGCAGCAAAGCAGCAGCAAAGCAGCAGCAAAACAGCAGCAAAGCAGGAGGTAAGCAACCGCAAGACAGCAGCAGCAGCAGCAGCAGCAGCAACAGCACAGCAGCAGCAGCAGCAACAGCAAAGCAGCAGCAGCAGCAGCAGAAGCAGCAGCAGCAGCAGCAGGAAAGCAGCAGAAGCAATTCAACAGCAGCAGCAAAGCAGCAGCAGCAAAGCAGCAGCAGTAAGAAAGCAGCAGCAGCAGCAAAGCAGAAGCAGCAGCAAAGCAGCAGCAGCAGCAAAGTAGCAGCAGCAAAGCAGCAGCAGCAGCAGCAGCAAAGAAGCAGCAGGAGGAGCAAAGCAGCACCACCAAAGCAGCAGCAGCAGCAAAGAAGCAGCAGGAGGAGCAAAGCAGCAGCAGCAGCAAAGCAGCAGCAAATCAGCAGCAGCAGCAGCAAAGCAGCAGCAGCAGCAAAGCAGCAGCAGCAAAGCAGCAGCAGCAAAGGAGCAGCAGCAGCGAAGCAGCAACAGGAGCAGCAGGAAAGCAGCAGCAGCAAATCAGCATCAGCAGCAAAGCAGCAGCAAAACAGCAGCAGCAGCAAAGCAGCAACAGCAAAGCAGCAGCAGCAAAGCAGCAGCAGCAAAGCAGGAGCAGGAGCAAAGCAGCAGCAGCAGCAGGATCAGCAGCAGCAAAGCAGCAGCAGCAGGAGCAGCAGCAGCAGCAGCAGCAAAGCAGCAGCAAAGCAGCAGCAGCAACAGCAAAGCAGCAGCAGCAAATCAGCAGCAGCAGGGGCAAAGCAGCAGCAAAGCAGCAGCAGCAGCAGCAATGCAGCAGCAGCAAAGCAGAAGCAGGAGCAGCAGCAGCAGTAAAGCAGCAGCAGCAAATAAGCAGCAGCAAAGCAGCAGCAGCAGCAGCAAAGAAGAAGAAGGAGAAGAAACAGCAGCAGCAGCAGCTGCAGAAGAAGCAGCAGCAGCAGCAGCAGCAGCAGCAAAGCAGAAGCAGCAGCAAAGCAGCAGCAGCAGCAAAGCAGCAGCAGCAAAGAAGCAGCAGGAGCAACGCAGCAGCAGCAGCAAAGCAGCAGCAGCAAAACAGCAGCAGCAAAGCAGCAGCAGCAGCAGCAAAGCAGCAGCAAAGTAGCACCAGCAGCAAAGCAGAAGCAGGAGCAGCAGCAGCAAAGGTGCAAAGCAGCAGCAAATCAGCAGCAGCAAAGCAGCAGCAGCAGCAAAGAAGAAGAAGAAGAAGAAGCAGCAGCAGCAGCTGCAGAAGAAGCTGCAGCAGCAGCAGCAGCAGCAAAGAAGCAGTAGCAGGAAAGCAGCAGCAGCAGCAAAGCAGCAGCAGCAGCAGCAAAGTAGCAGCAGCAAAGAAGCAGCAGCAGGAGCAGCGCAGCAGCAGCAGCAGAGCAGCAGCAGCAGCAAAGCAGCAGCAGCATTAGCAAAGCAGCAGCAGCAGCAAAGCAGCAGCAGCAGCAGCAGCAGCAGCAGCAAAGCAGCAGCAGCAGCAGCAGCAGCAGCAGGAAAGCAGCAGAAGCAATTCAGCAGCAGCAGCAAAGCAGCAGCAGCAGCAAAGCAGCAGCAAAGCAGCAGCAAAACAGCAGCAAAGCAGCAGCAAAGCAGCAGCAGTAAGAAAGCAGCAGCAGCAGCAAAGCAGAAGCAGCAGCAAAGCAGCAGCAGCAGCAAAGTAGCAGCAGCAAAGCAGCAGCAGCAGCAGCAGCAGCAGCAAAGCAGCAGCAGCAAAGCAGCAGCAGCAGCAAAGAAGCAGCAGGAGGAGCAAAGCAGCAGCAGCAGCAAAGCAGCAGCAAATCAGCAGCAGCAGCAGCAAAGCAGCAGCAGCAGCGAAGCAGCAGCAGGAGCAGCAGGAAAGCAGCAGCAGCAAATCAGCATCAGCAGCAAAGGAGCAGCAGCAAAGCAGCAGCAAAACAGCAGCAAAGCAGGAGGAAAGCAGCAGCAAGAAAGCAGCAGCAGCAGCAGCAGCAAATCAGCAGCAGCAAAGAAGCAGCAGCAGGGGCAAAGCAGCAGCAGCAGCAGCAGCAAAGCAGCAGCAAAGCAGCAGCAGCAAAGCAGCAACAGCAGCAGCAAAGCAGCAGTAGCTGCAGCAGCAGCAGTAAAGCAGCAGCAGCAAATCAGCAGCAGCAAAGCAGCAGCAAAGCAGCAGCAGCAGCAAAGAAGAAGAAGTAGAAGAAGCAGCAGCAGCAGCAGCTGCAGAAGAAGCAGCAGCAGCAGCAGCAGCAAAGAAGCAGTAGCAGGAAAGCAGCAGCAGCAGCAGCAGCAAAGTAGCAGCAGCAAAGAAGCAGCAGCAGGAGCAACGCAGCAGCAAAGCAGCAGCAGCAGCAAAGCAGCAGCAGCAGCAAAGAAGCAGCACCAAAGCAGCAGCAGCAGCAGCAAAGCAGCAGCAGCAGCAAAGCAGCAGCAGCAGCAAAACAGCAGCAGCAAAGCAGTAGCAGAAGCAAAGCAGCAGCAAAGCAGCAGCAGCAGCAGCAAAGTAGCAGCAGCAGCAAAGCAGCAGCAGCAGCAGGAGCAGCAGCAGCAAAGCAGCAGCAAAGCAGCAGCAGCAGCAAATCAGCAGCAAGCAGCAGCAGCAGCAAAGCAGCAGTAGCAGCAGCAGCAGCAGTAAAGCAGCAGCAGCAAATCAGCAGCAGCAAAGCAGCAGCAGCAGCAGCAAAGAAGAAGAAGGAGAAGAAGCAGCAGCAGCAGCTGCAGAAGAAGCAGCAGCAGCAGCAGCAGCAAAGAAGCAGTAGCAGGAAAGCAGCAGCAGCAGCAAAGCAGAAGCAGCAGCAAAGCAGCAGCAGCAGCAGCAGCAGCAGCAGCAAAGTAGCCGCAGCAAAGAAGCAGCAGCAGGAGCAACGCAGCAGCAGCAGCAAAGCAGCAGCAGCAGCAAAGCAGCAGCAGCAAAGCAGCAGCAGCAGCAGCAGCAGCCAGCAAATCAGCAGCAGCAAAGCAGCAGCAGCAAAACAGTAGCAGCAAAGCAGTAGCAGCAGCAAAGCAGCAGCAAAGCAGCAGCAGCAGCAAAGTAGCAGCAGCAGCAAAGCAGCAGCAGCAGCATGAGCAGCAGCAGCAGCAGCAAAGCAGCAGCAAAGCAGCAGCAGCAGCAAAGCAGCAGCAGCAAAGCAGCAAAAGCAATTCAGCAGCAGCAAAGAAGCAGCAGCAGCAGCAGCAAAGAAGCAGCAGTGGCAAAGCAGCAGCAGCAGCAAAGCAGAAGCAGCAGCAAAGCAGCAGCAGCAGCAGCAAAGTAGCAGCAGCAAAGAAGCAGCAGCAGGAGCAACGCAGCAGCAGCAGCAAAGCAGCAGCAAAGCAGCAGCAGCAGCAGCAGCAGCAGCAAAGAAGCAGTAGCAGGAAAGCAGCAGCAGCAGCAAAGCAGCAGCAAATCAGCAGCAGCAGCAGCAAAGCAGCAGCAGCAAAGCAGCAGCAGGAGCAGCAGGAAAGCAGCAGCAGCAGCAAAGCAGCAACAGCAAAGCAGCAGCAGCAGCAGCAAAGCAGCAGCACCAAAGCAGCAGCAGGAGCAAAGCAGCAGCAGCAGCAGCAGCAGCAAAGCAGCAACAGCAGCAAAGCAGCAGCAGCAAAGCAGCAGCAGCAGCAGCAGGAGCAGCAGCAGCAGCAGCAGCAAAGCAGCAGCAGCAGCAGGAGAAGCAGCAGCAGCAAAGCAGCAGCAAAGCAGCAGCAGCAACAGCAAAGCAGCAGCAGCAGCAGCAGCAAAGCAGCAGCACCAAAGCAGCAGCAGGAGCAAAGCAGCAGCAGCAGCAAAGCAGCAGCAGCAGCTAAGCAGCCGCAGCAGCAGCAAAGCAGCAGCAGCAGCAGGAGCAGCAGCAGCAGCAGCAGCAAAGCAGCAGCAGCAGCAGGAGCAGCAGCAGCAGCAGCAAAGCAGCAGCAAAGCAGCAGCAGCAACAGCAAAGCAGCAGCAGCAAAGCAGCAGCAGCAGCAAAGAAGCAGCAGCAGGGGCGAAGCAGCAGCAGCAGCAGCAGCAAAGCAGCAGCAGCAGCAGCAATGCAGCAGCAGCAAAGCAGAAGCAGGAGCAGCAGCAGCAAAGCAGCAGCAAATCAGCAGCAAGCAGCAGCAAAGCAGCAGAGGCAGCAGCAGCAGCAGCAGTAAAGCAGCAGCAGCAGCAAATCAGCAGCAGCAAAGCAGCAGCAGCAGCAAAGAAGAAGAAGGAGAAGAAGCAGCAGCAGCAGCAGCAGCTGCAAAGAAGCAGCAGCAGCAGCAGCAGCAAAGAAGCAGTAGCAGGAAAGCAGCAGCAGCAGCAAAGCAGAAGCAGCAGCAAAGCAGCAGCAGCAGCAGCAAAGTAGCAGCAGCAAAGAAGCAGCAGCAGGAGCAACGCAGCAGCAGCAGCAGAGCAGCAGCAGCAGCAAAGCAGCAGCAGCATTAGCAAAGCAGCAGCAGCAGCAAAGCAGCAGCAGCAGCAAAGCAGCAGCAGCAGCAGCAAAGCAGCAGCAGCAGCAGTAGGAAAGCAGCAGCAGCAGCAAAGCAGAAGCAGCAGCAAAGCAGCAGCAGCAAAGTAGCAGCAGCAAAGCAGCAGCAGCAGCAGCAAAGCAGCAGCAGCAAAGCAGCAGCAGCAGCAAAGAAGCAGCAGGAGGAGCAAAGCAGCAGCAGCAGCAAAGCAGCAGCAAATCAGCAGCAGCAGCAGCAAAGCAGCAGCAGCAAAGCAGCAGCAGCAGCGAAGCAGCAGCAGGAGCAGCAGGAAAGCAGCAGCAGCAAATCAGCATCAGCAGCAAAGGAGCAGCAGCAAAGCAGCAGCAAAACAGCAGCAAAGCAGGAGGAAAGCAGCAGCAAGAAAGCAGCAGCAGCAGCAAATCAGCAGCAGCAAAGCAGCAGCAGCAGCAAGGAAGCAGCAGCAGGGGCAAAGCAGCAGCAGCAGCAGCAAAGCAGCAGCAAAGCAGCAGCAGCAGCAGCAGCAAAGCAGCAGTAGCAGCAGCAGCAGCAGTAAAGCAGCAGCAGCAAATCAGCAGCAGCAAAGCAGCAGCAAAGTAGCAGCAGCAGCAAAGAAGAAGAAGGAGAAGAAGCAGCAGCAGCAGCAGCTGCAGAAGAAGCAGCAGCAGCAGCAGCAGCAAAGAAGCAGTAGCAGGAAAGCAGCAGCAGCAGCAAAGCAGAAGAAGCAGCAAAGCAGCAGCAGCAGCAGCAGCAATGTAGCAGCAGCAAAGAAGCAGCAGCAGGAGCAACGCAGCAGCAGCAGCAAAGCAGCAGCAGCAGCAAAGCAGCAGCAGCAGCAAAGCAGCAGCAGCAGCAAAGCAGCAGCACCAAAGCAGCAGCAGAGAGCAAAGCAGCAGCAGCAGCAGCAAAGCAGCAGCAGCAGCAGCAAAGCA